>PVKP010020835.1:9923-40259 GCA_004027715.1 Plecturocebus donacophilus
AAAAGTGGGCTGGGCACAGTGGCTCATCTCTCTAATCCCAACACTTTGGGAAGCCAAGGCAGGTGGATCACCTGAGGTCAGGAGTTTGAGACCAGCCTGGCCAACATGGCGAAACCCCATCTCTACTAAAAATACAAAAATTAGCTGGGCATGGTGATGGGTGCCTGTAATCCCAGCTGCTAGAGAGGGTGAGGCAGGAGAATCGCTTGAACCTGGGAGGCAGAGGTTGAAGTGAGCTGAGATTGCACCAGTGCTCTCCAGCCTGGCGACAGAGCGAGACTTGTGTCAAAAAAAAAAAAATAGGCCGAGGAAAGTGGCTCAAACCTGTAATCCCAGCGCTCTGGGAGGCCGAGGTGGGCAGATCACCTCAGGTGAGGAGTTCAAGGCCAGGCTGGCCAACATCTCTACTAAAAATATAAAAATTAGCCCGATGTGGTGGTGCATACCTGTAATCCCACCTACTTGGGAGGCTGAGGCAGGCGAATCACTTGAACCCAGGAAGCGGAGGTTGCAGTGAGCGGAGACAAGCCATAATTTTTGTATTTTTAGTAGAGACAAGGTTTCACCATTTTGGCCAGGCTGATCCTGAACTCCTGGCCTCCAAGAGGTCCACCCTCCTCGGCCTCCCAAAGTTCTGGAATTCCGGATATGAACCACAGTGACTGGCCTCTATTTTATTTTTTTATATTTTATTTTATTTTTCTAAGATGGGCTTTCACCATGATGGCCAGGCTGGTCTTGAACTCCTGACCTCAGGTGATCCACCCACCTCCACCTCCCAAACTGGTAGGATTACAGGCGTGAGCCACCTTGCCCAGCCCCTCTATTTTATTTATTTAATTTTATTATTATTATTATTTGAGACAGGGTCTCACTCTGTCACCCAGGCTGGAGCACGGTGGTAAAATCTCAGCTCACTACAGCCTCGACCTCCGAAGATTCAGGTGAACCTCCTGCCTCAGGCTCCCTGAGTAGTAGCTGGGACAATAGGCACACACCACCACACCTGACAATTTTTGTATTGTTTTGTAGAGACAAGGTTTCACCATGTTGCCCAGGCTGGTCTGGAACTCCTGGGCTCAAGGGATCCACCCACCTTGACCTCCCAGGTGTTGGGATTACATTCGTGAGCCACCAAGTCTGACCCAAGACAATTTCTTGTTTTATTTCCTTTTTTTTTTTTTTTTTTTTGAGACAGGGTTTCACTTTGTCACCCAGGCTAGAGAGCAGTGGCCAGACTGCATCTCACTGCAGCTTTGACCTCATGGGCTCAAGCGATCCTCCCATCTCGGTCCCACAAGAAGCTGGGACTATAGGCACAGGCCACCACGCTTGGCTAATTTTTCGTATTTTTTGTAGAGACTAGGTTTCACCCTGTTGCCGGGTCTATAATTTCTCATTTTAAACAGAAAACACATACAAAAACAAAAGGTCTCCTCCCATACCTCAGTGGATTGTCTTACTCGCCTCCCCGTTGGAAACCGCTTTTTTAGACCATTGAGCCACCATCTCGTTTTCCCCTTTGACCCATTTTGCTAGTGAGGTGCCTTCTCTAGTTCCTGCACAGATAGGCCTTGACTTTGTTTTGCACATTCTGTCTCTTGTCTGTGCTCAGCTCTAGACCTCATGACCTGCTGGGCAAGTTGCTTCCCTAAGACCTGATTTCTCATCTGTAAACCGAATGCTAGTGTATCCACCTTATGGGATTCCTATGGCAAGTAAGGTAGTGCATGTAAAGATGCTAAGTGGCTGCGTGCAGTGGCTCACACCTGTAATCCTGTACTTTGAGAGGCCAAGGTGGGCCGATCACCTGAGGTCAGCAGTTCGAGACCAGGCTGGCCAAAGTAGTGAAACCCCGTCTCTACTAAAAATTCAAAAAATAGCCGGGGGTGGCGGCGGGCGCCTGTAATCACAGCTACTTGGGAGGCTGAGGTAGGAGAATTGCTTGAACCCAGGAGATGGAGGTTGTAGTGGGCCGAGATCCTGCCACTGCACTCCAGCCTGGACAATAGAGCAAGACTCTGTCTTAAAAAAAAAAAAAAATCGCCCACACACAAAAATTAGGCTGGGCTCACGCCTGTAATCCCAGAACTTTGGGAGGCCAAGGCGGGAGGATCAAGAGGTCAAGAGATTTGAGACCGGACAGAAAAAAAAAAAGAGATCGAGACCATCCTGGCCTACATGGTGAAACCCCATCTCTACTGAAAATACAAAAGTTAGCTGGGCACTGTGGCGCGCGCCTGTAATCCCAGCTGCTCGGGAGGCTGAGGCAGGAGAATTGCTTGAACCCAGGAGGCGGAGGTTGCAGTGAGCCGGGATTGCGCCACTACACTCCAGCCTGGCAACAGAGCAGGACTCTGTCTCGGGGTGGGGGGGAGAGGAAAAAAAAAGATGCTAAGCGAAGGTAGCTTTTGCCATCCCTACCATCTCGATCGGCTTAGGCCACCTGAGGGCTCCGCCCGGCTGTTGCGGCCCCTCCCCGGCCCGCTCTTTGTGACGCGTGGGCAGCGCCCACGTGCGCCCCGCCCCACCCCGCATCTGCGGCTGTCTCTGCGATTTGGCCCGTTAGAGGCGGCTTGGATCTGCGGAACGCCAGCGAATTTTCTAGGGCCATGAGGAACCAGCCGCTGGCTTCCTTCCTTCACTCCTGAAGGGTGAGAGGTTTCCACCTGCTCCAACAGACTCTCCCCCTGGGCTCAGTCCTCTCCCTCCCCAGAGCCCTGCTTTTATGGTTTCTGGAACGCTTCCTCATGGTGGTCGTGCTGGGTCTGCTCCCTAGCTCCTGGGATCCTCCCATCTTCCCCCACCCGCTGTCGGACCTTTGCCTCTGTCTCTAGAATCCCCTCACCCTGGTCAGCAGGGATAACCCGCCCGAGACCCCTGTTCCTAATTTGCCAGTCTGGGTCTGTCTGCCCTGCTCCCGGAGCGGGTTTTGGGGTTCAGTCCTTCCATCGTCCGTTCTCCCGCTCCACAGTGCTGCTCCTGCCTCTGGCACCTGCCCCAGCCCAGGATTCGACTCAGACTTCAACTCCAGGCAGCCCTCTCTCCCCCACGGAATATGAACGCTTCTTCACACTGCTGACCCCAACCTGGAAGGCAGAGACTACCTGCCGTCTCTGTGCAACCCACGGCTGCTGGAATCCCACGCTCGTACAGCTGGACCAATATGAAAACCACGGCTTAGTACCGGATGGTGAGGGCCAGGCTTGTGGCCAAGACACCCAGAGTGTTCACCCAAACCTCAGGGCAAAATGTGCTCATGTGAGGCGGGGAAAGGCATGGCTGGCACCACCTCACCCTGAGCTCACACTCTCCACCCTCCTAATGGCGTGGAGTCCACTGCTCAGCCCCACCCCGAGTTCCCCCTGGGGGTTCATCTTCTCCATTCCTACCCTTTCTCAGGTGCCGTCTGCTCCAACCTCCCTTATGCCTCCTGGTTTGAGTCTTTCTGCCAGTTTACTGAGTACCGTTGCTCCAACCACGTCTACTATGCCAAGGTGAGGCCCAGGACAAAGTTGTTGGATCTGGTCTCCTAGGGCCAAGGGAGAGTCGGCAGGAGTGGGAAGTTGAGGAAGGGCTCCAGGAGAGTATTCCTTAGCTTCTCCTTCCCTGCCATTTTGCCAGTCAGTCATTTACCCAGATTACAGATGAATACAGTCTCACCTTGGACGTTCAGATTGAACAATTCTGTTACTACAAGAAAAGAAAAGTAGGGAAGAGACTGGGCATGGTGGCTCACGCCTATAATCCCAGCACTTTGGAAGGCAGAAGTGCGCAGATCACCTGAAGTCAGGAGTTCAATACGAGCCTGGCCAACATGGTGAAACCCCATCTCTACTAAAAATACAAAAAAAAATTATTTTTTTTCCACCTGCTTGGGAGGCTGAGGCAGGAGAATCACTTGAGCCCGGGAGGCAGAGGCTGCAGTGAGCCGAGATCATGCCACTACACTCCAGCCTGGGTGACAGAACGAGACTCTGTCTTAGAAAAAAAGAAAAAAGGTAGGGAAGAGGGTTGGGAAGAGGCAAAGAGATAAACTCTTCCGTTTCTTCGAACAAGTCAGTGATTTTGAGTCAAATGCAAAAGTGACAGCAGGGGTGTGGCCCAGACAAACAGAGGTTTATCTTCTGAAGGGACCCCCTCTCAGGTCTAGAGGCTTCCAGCAGGGACCATGTCTCTTTATCCCTGCCTAGAAACTGTGAGAGATGAGACGTGCTGGAAAAGGGACTGAAGAACCAGCTGGACCTGGTTCTTTGGGAAAGGCTTTCCCATTTTCCTTCTTGTCCTGCAGAGAGTCCGGTGCTCCCAGCCAGTCTCTGTTCTCTCACCTAACACTCTCAAGGAGACAGACACTCCAGCTGAAGTCTCATCCACCACGATGACCTCCCCCATCTCACCCCACTTCACAGGTGAGACCCTCCCAGCAGCTGAGAGACCATTAGCTACTCCTCTCCCATTTCCCAGAGCCCATGATGCAAGGCATCCATGGCAAGGAAATGGGAAGCATGTTGTGTGGGAAGGGGGCGCCAGCAGACAGCTGTTTACACAAGGGAGCATTTGCTTTTTATGAATGTAAGTTAGGGCTCTCCTGGACCAGTATCTTTTCTGCCGTTACTTACAACTTTGCCCTGAATCCATTTTTCCCAATTCCAAAGACTATTGCACTGGAAGGCCCCTGGGCCATTTATAAACTAACATCTTCACTTTAAAAAGGATTAGCTGCTAGCTACTCGGCATACTTGGTGTTTCCTAAGGGAGAGGGACAAAAGGTGGCATTTGAGGTGGAAGTTAGGGAAGAGGAGTGTTTGCCAGGGAGGTGGGGAGGGGACGCATACCACCGACCTCACAATCGCCATAAGAATGTTCTTTTAGTTGATGACCAATATTCTTTTCCGTGTACATAAGTATGACTTGGTCTGCTTTGTGTATGTGTGTGTCCCTCTGTGAACAAAGACACTCAGGACACCCGTCTCCTTCCCTTCTCTCTAAACCCTGCTGTAGCGACAGAACGCCAGGCCGTCCAGCCCTGGCCTGAGAGGCTTACCAACAACGTGGAGGAGCTCCTGAGATCCTCCTTGTCCCTGGGAGGCCAGGAGCAAGCACCAGAGCACAAGCAGGAGCAAGGCGTGGAGCACAGGCAGGAGCCCACGCAGGAGCATAAGCAGGAAGAGGGGCAGGAGCCAGAGCAAGAGGAGGGAAAGCAAGAAGAAGGACAGGGGACGAAGGAGGGACTGGAGGCTATGTCTTGGATGTGGACAGACCTGGAGCCCAAGTTTCACTCTGAATCTTTACCTTCTAACCGTCCCTCCTTCACTCCCCGGGTACGGGAAGTGGTGTCTACTCCTATGATGATGGAGAACATCCAGGAGCTCATTCGATCAGCCCAGGAAATGGATGAAATGAATGAAATATATGACGAGGAATCCTACTGGAGAAACCAAAACCCTGGCAGGTATAGGAAGTTCCGACTCTCTCCTCCACCCTGTCCTCCCTTCTGCCTTCCTTGGGAGTGAGAAACCCTTTTCCTACCATCAGCCTCCAGATCCGCTCAGACCTGTCGGGCATCAGGCTCAGCTAGCAGCCACCTGCCTTGCCCGTTCTGTGCCCGTTGTTGGCTTAAGTGCTGCCTAAATGCTTATTCTCTATGTAAGCCCTGTACATGGAGCTACCAGACTTGGGTTCTGGTCTTATCTCTGGCCCTGCTTAGCATTGCAATTCTGAGAAAGTTATTTCTCCTTTCGGATCCTCTTCCTCATTTGTAAAAGGAGGCAATTTGTCCAAAGGCCTCTAAGGCCCCTTGCTAAGCATGCTGAATGTGTGTGACCAAGAGCAGACACTAAGGGAAGGGGAGGAGAGCGGATGTAGTTTCCTGCCCCGGCCACCTGGTCCAGCCTCACCGTCAGTGCTGTCTTCTTGCAGCCTCCTGCAGCTGCCTCTCAGTGCTGTCTTCTTGCAGCCTCCTGCAGCTGCCTCACACAGAGGCCTTGCTGGTGCTGTGCTATTCAATTGTGGCGAATACCTGCATCATAACCCCCACAGCCAAGGCCTGGAAGTACATGGAGGAGGAGATCCTTGGTTTCGGGAAGTCGGTATGCCCACCATACTGTCTAATGGATACGTGCCACTGGGCATCCTCTGGGCCAGGCACTGTGCTAGTCTGTGGGAGTGGAGGATGGGCAGAAGCATGAGGCATAGCTGTAGAGATTCTCTCCAAGTGGGATACACTTCTTGGGAAGGACATCACCAGTCCACCTTAAAGGAAGAAGGCTCAAGACCCAGTCTGTAATCCAATTCAGTCCAGAATTCATTCTTCACCTTCCTGAGTTGCCAGGCTTCCAGATTTCACTTTTTTTTTTTTTTTTTTAAGATAGGGTCTCATTCTATCACTCAGACTGGAGGGGAGTGGCACTATCATGGCTCATTGCAGCCTTGATCACCTGGGCTCAAGTGATTCTCCCATCTCAGCCTCCTGACTAGCTAGGACTACAGGCATATATCACCACACCTGGCTAATTTTTTTTATTTTTTGTATAGATGGGGTCTTACTTTGTTGCCTATGCTGGTCTTGAACTCCTGGGCTCAACTGATCCTCCTCCCTCAGCCTCCCAAAATGCTAGAATTACAGGCATGAGCCACCATGCCCAGCCCTAAATCAACTGTTGATTCTTGATACAGTTCACCATCTTCCTAGCTTTGCCTTAGATGCAGCTCTTCTTCTTTCCAGAAAGTTCACAGAACCCATTCCAGGGAATTTGTAAAGAGATTCTAGTCTCAGTGTGTCCTCAACAACAAGCAAGTCTATTCCCAGGAATAAATACTTTAGATTTTCACAAATAATACAATTTAGCAAACATTTCTCGAGAGCTCAGATCCCATCCAGTGATCTGTTTGTTCAACAAATACTGATTGGGCACAAACTCTGCTAGATATTTGAGATGTAGCACTGCATGCAATAAAACCAGTCCTCTGTCCTCTTGGAATCTACAGTGGGAGGCAGACAAGGAAATACGCAGGATGGTGTGATGGGATCAGTGCTGTAGACGGGATAGGCACAAAGTGTAGAGAGAGATGGGGTGGGTGGGGGACAACTCTCCATGTTGGGAGGCTCGGAGGGTACTTCCAAGAGGAACTCATGTTTAAACTGAGACTTGAAGATAAAAGAAGTGAATCTAGGCAAAAGAGGCCTGGTAGAAGATTCCTGGTAGAGGAAGTAGTATGTGCAAAGGCTCTGATGCAAAGAGTAGAAATGGCTGCGAGTGGTGGCTCACGCTTGTAATCCCAGCACTTTGGGAGGCCAAGGCAGGTGGATCACCTGAGGTCAGGAGTTCAAGACCAGCCTCACCAACATGGAGAAACCCCATCTCTGCCAAAAATACAAAATTAGCCAGGCATGGTGGCACATGCCTCTAATCCCAGCTACTTGGGAGGCTGAGGCAGGAGAATCACTTGAACCCAGGAGATGGAGGTTGTGGTGAGCTGAGATTGCACCATTGTACTCTAGCCTCGGCAACAAGAGCAAAACTCCTTCTCAAAAAAAAAAAAAAAAAGTAGAGTAGAATTTTTTTTTCTTACTTTTTTTGAGATAGTGTTTTACTCTGTCACCCAGGCTGGAGTGCAGTGGCATGAGGCATGATCACAGTTCACTGTATCCTTGACCTCCCAGGCTCAGGTGATTCTCCTACCTCAGCTTCTCCAGTAGCTGGGACTAGAGGCAGGCACCACCACACTTGGCTCATTTTTTGTAGAGAAAGGGTCTCACCATGTTGCCCAGGCTGACCTCAAACTCCTGGGATCAAAGCATGCAAAGTGCTGGGATTACAGATGTGAGCCACCATGAAGAGTAGAAATTTTATGAGTGAAATTAGTATGCTTACAATGAGCATACTGTCTGTTCTTAAGGGGCCAAGAACCCATGAGGGGGTTAATACGGATACAGTAATATTACAACAGGAGTGTGGTTAGTAAGGTTCTTAAACAAAATATAAGAAGTTCAGGGTTTTATGGAGGGAGCTCACTGGATCTGATGGTTTAGATAAGAGGACAGTAGGCCGGGTGTCGTGTCTCACGCCTGTAATCCAAGCACTTTGGAGGCCAAGGCGGGCGGGTGGATCACCTGAGGTCGGGAGTTCAAGACCAGCCTGACTAACATGGTGAAACCCCGTCTTAAAAAAAAGATAAGAGGATAGTAAGAAGTGAGTCTCTTTTACCTGGAGCAGAGCAGCAGGAGACAGAGTCAAAGAGATCAACAGGGTCATGATGCAAAAACTCTTGAATAGTGGCTGGGCACAGTGGCTCACACCTGTAATCCCAGCACTTTGGGAGGCCAAGGAGGGTGGATCATGAGGTCAAGAGATCGAGACCAACATGGTGAACCCTCGTCTCTATTAAAAATACAAAAATTAGCTGGGTGTGGTGGTATGTGCTTGTAGTCTCAGCTACTCAAGAGGCTGAGGCAGGAGAATCACTTGAACCCAGGAGACAGAGGTTGCAGTGAACCGAGATCGTGCCACTGCACTACAGCCTGGCGACAAAGTGAGACTCTGTCTCAAACAACAAAACAAAACAAAAACTCTTGAATGACCACATGAGCATTTGCATTTAATTTGATAGGAAAGGGGAATCCAATAAAGATTTTCGGTCAGGGACATGATGCCTCCCTTATGTGGCAGGAGTAGGCAAGGTGCTATAGAAAATTTCATGCGCTGTGATGGGCTGTGCCCACCAGGGAGGAAGGAGGACCATGGGACTGACTAAAGATGCTGCTTAGCAAGATGTCCTGCTAGTGCTGAGGAAGCTCAGTCAGGGCAGAGTCCAGCTGGTTGATGGGTAACTCCACTCTGAAGAGTATCTTCCAAGAACTGGGAGGTTTCCAACCCAGGTGTTTGGGTAGAGCATAGGTTTTAGAGTTGGAAGGACCTGGACCCACGTCCCAGCTTCCCTGTTAGATAGGTGGCTTTGAGCAACTTACTCAACCACACTTAGAATTAGATCCCTCGTCAGTAAATGAGGGCAGTATTAATACCTCTGCTATTATAGGGTTCTTGTGAACACTAAAGGAAATGAGAGCATTTATAGCCATAGTGCTGGCACTGTGTCAACTCTGTGCAATATTAGCATTATCATTGGCAGAGGTGGCAGGGAAGGGTTATGCGTTCTTTTCAGATAGGCTAAGTTGGAGTAACTAGATCACATGGTCACTGATCACAGACATCTGTCAGGCACTTGGCAGTGAGGATTTGGAGCCCAGGCAAGAGGTCAGAGCTGGCTACTCCTATCTTTGGGTGTCACCTACAGATAGATGAAGATTACCTAGGAGTAGATAAATCATCCAGGAAGAGGGTGAAGAAACAGCTGAGGCAAGGCCCTTGAGGAACCCTTGAGGAGGGGGATAAGTAGAGAAGCCAGAGAAGCTTTTGGAAGAGACTGAATGCAAAGACATTCTGCAGGGCCCACCCTGGAGGGCTGAGGCATGGGAAGGCAGGCCCCTGACTATCAGCCTCACCCTCACTCATTCTCCTGCCCCAGGTCTGTGATAGCCTTGGGCGGCGACACCTGTCTACCTGTGCCCTCTGTGACTTCTGCTCCTGAAGCTGGAGCAGTGCCACTCAGAAGCCAGCCTGCAGCGGCAGCGATGTGACACCTCCCACGACACCCTTTGTCAGCCCCTTGCTTGTCTCCCAGAGCCTGTCCGTTGGCAACCAGGTACCTAGCCCGGCAGCCTGCAGTGGGAAAGGCAGAACTGGGTGACGGGGATGGGATGGGAGGAGGTCAGCAGGAGCGGAGGGGCACGCACCTCTCCCCTGTCTCCTGTGCCACAGGTGGGGCCCCTGGAACCAGGCCGCTTTTACAGGCTGAATTTGTATGGTGGGCTCCGCATGGACTTTTGGTGCTCCCGGCTTGCCACAAAGGGCTGTGAAGATGCTCGAGTCTGTGGGTGGCTCCAGACTGAGTTCCTTAGTTTCCATGATGGGGACTTCCCCACCAAGGTCAGAGCCTTCCCATCCTCAGCCCCGTCCCCACCCTCACCCCATTCCTTCCAGTTACTTGCTCTAGGTTAGCCCTAGTTTGTGGAAGGGGGCTTGGGCCCCTGGGTTCCGAGAACCAGTCTTCAGTGAACTTCCTGCCTCTTTCCAACAGACCATTGCACCCCACCCCACCCTCCACCGATAGAGCAGGCAAAGGAGTAGGGACCTGGAGCGCTGAGAAAGCACAGGAGCTAGAGGTTCTGATCCCAGCTCTGCCAGTTACTTGCTGAGTGGCTGTGATCAAATCATTTCCAACTCAACCAAAGTTAGAGTCATTTCTACAAGAAAAGACTAAATGACTCGTACACGGCTGCCCAACCCTGTGAGCCAGGACTTCTCTGCCTCAGCCCAACGGGCTCTTCCCAGCTCTTCCAGTGCCTTCCCTGCTCAATGAGATCAACTTGGCTCCCTGCTCCCCTGAGTTACCTCCCCTGTGGAGTGACCTGTTGTTACCAAGAACCAGGCCTCTCCTTCTGCGGTTAGCAGGGAAAACCAAGGAAAGGAAAAGGAAGGACAGCTGAAGCGCGGGCTGAGTCGAGGGGCCCATGCCCAGCTCTTGTCCTAGGCCCCTTGATCTGGAATGGGGAAGCGAGGTCCAAAGAAGGAAGTGACTCACCCCTGTCACACATTGCAGATTCTCTCCCCCTTCGTTCATCTACTTACCAGAAAGAAATCCCTGACATCAGGCCGCTAACTGGGTCCCTGTCCCATATTCTAGACCCTTATCTGCCCCGCCCTGCCCCGTTCCCCCTTCCTCAGCCACTTTCCCAGTGAGCTGAGCGGTATCCTTGTACTCTCCCAGGCTCCTGGTTTCTTCCCAGCAACCTATGGCAGAGAGGGAAGGGAAAGGCAGAGGGAAGGCAAAGTGAGGGACCCCCAGATGTAGAAGTCCTGGGTCTCAGGCCACACCCTGCCCCTGGCTCTGCCCTAGCAGATATTCCCTGGAGGGCTGCTGTCTGGTGAGGCTTCTGATATCCCCCTCCCTCTCCTTGGCTCTTGGCTTAGATTTGTGACACAGACTATCTCCAGTACCCGAACTACTGTTCCTTCAAAAGCCAGCAGTGTCTGATGAGAAACCGGAATCGGAAGGTGAGCACCCCTACCCTGCCCCTCCTTCTTCTAGCAGCTCCTCCATCAGGCACCACAGTTGCTATTCTGAGGCCCCCTCTGCCAGCAGCTGGGATGTGGAGAGCGGCTCCCTGCTTGCATCTCTGGGGCAGAGGCCTCTACCAGCAGGCTATCCCTCCACTCCTCCTGTCCTGGAGGAGGCAAGGCCCTCCCAGGCGGGTAGTGGATGAGAGGAGGGTCCTGAGAGCACCACAGGAAGAACGCTGGCTGGGAATTGGACGTTGAAGTCTCAGTCTCTGTCTCCTGTTCTTACTCACCAAGTGGCCTGGGATGAGGCACTTCCCCCTCGAGCCTCAGCCGCCTGTTTCTGCAGGAAAGGGGTCAGGCTGCTCGGCGTCTCCTCTGGCTTCAAAAACCCACATCTGAGTTTCCTCCTTCCCTCTACTGCCCTGTGCCCATGCCTGCCCAGCTCTCATTCTTGCGGGCTTCTGACACCTCCCCTCCTCCCTACTCCTAGTGCTTGGCTCTGTGACACAGACTGTCTGCACTGAATCCCTGTGTAGGTGTCCCGCATGAGATGTCTGCAGAACGAGACTACAGTGTGCTGAGCCCCAGCAAAAGTGAGGACATTGTGCTTCGATGGAGCCAGGAATTCAGCACCTTGACTCTAGACCAGTTCGGACGAGCTGGCCTCTATCCTGTCCGAACCCCAGCCCTACCTGTCCACATTCTCTATTGTTTTTAGACCCCATCTGTCAGTTTGCTTTCAGGCTGCCCCGTCTGGGTCTGTTACCTGGCCCCTACTCACATTTCCTTGGGTTGGAGCAGCAGTCCCAGAGAGGGCCACGGTGGGAGCTACACCCTCCTTAACAGATGACTTTACATAAAGTGTTTATTTTTAACCTGTGTGTCCTATTTTGGTTGTGATCCCCATCCTCAGCGCTGCTACCCTGCCCTGTGGCAGTCAGTCCCTAACCTCCGGTTTTACAGATCCACCTGCAGGTGAGAGAATCTCATGGGAATGGTGGTCAGGAAGCATCCATCTGCCAGGAGAAGCAGAAGACCTGAGAACCCAGGGAGCTGGACTGAGGATGGCCAGGGCTGGGGCTGTGGGGATGGTGTGGGCATGAGGGCAGGTGTGACTTCACTGCTGAAGCTGTAAGGCCCATGATGTCAGATGTAAGTGTAATATTGTTCCTCTGAAGGATAAAGGCCAGGGCCTGATGAGATCTTGTCCAAAGGGACCAATCCCCGGGAATAGGGCAGGCACAGCTTGCACTTTATCAGGAAGGGGAAAACCAGGAACTACAGCCTAGATCAGGAAACCTTGGGGTTTTTTTTTTGTTTGTTGGTTTTGTTTCTTGAGACAGGGAGTTCTCACTCTGTCACCCAGGCTGGAGTGCAGTGGTGCAATCACCACCCACTGCAGACTCGACCTCCTGGGCTCCAGTGACATTCCTACCTCAGCCTCTTAGATACTTGGGACCACCAGAATGCACCACTATGCCCGGCTAATTCTTAATTTTTTTGTAGAGATGGGCGTCTCTCCATGTTGCACAGGTTGGTCTTGAACTCCTGGGCTCAAGCAATTTTCCCACCTTGGCCTCCCAAAGTGCTGAGATTACAGGAAGGAAACGCTTGGTGTACAGGAATTTGCCAGAAGATCTGGATGTTTAAGTAGTTGCATCTTAACCTACATTGAGTATGACTCCAGCATTGGCCCTTAATAACTTGAAATCTTTCGACCAGGCATGGTGGCTCACGCCTGTGATCCCAGCACTTTGGGAGGCCAAGGCAGGCAGATCACCTGAGATCAGGTGTTAGAGACCAGCCTGGCCAACATGGAGAAATCCTGTCTCTACTAAAAATACAAAATTAGCCAGGTGTGGTGGTGCATGCCTGTAATCCCAGCTACTTGGGAGACTGAGGCAAGAGAATCACTTGAACCTGGGAGGCAGAGGTAGTGGTGAGCTGAGATTGTGCCATTTGCACTCCAGCCTGGGCAACAAGAGTGAAACTCTGTCTCAAAAAAAATAATTAATAGGCTGGGCGCAGTGGCTCACATCTGTAATCCCAGCACTTTGGGAGGCTGAGGTGGGCAGATCACCTGAGGTCGGGAGTTTGAGACCAGCCTGACCAACATGGAGAAACCCCGTTTCTAAAAAAAAAAAAAAAAAAAAAAAATTTTTAATAAATAAATAAATAACTTGAAATCTCCCAAAGTGTGTTCCAGGGATACTGTAGAAGTCTCCCTTCTATAGGTTCATTGTAGTTAACAGCATTTTTTAAAAGCTTGCTATGAAGTTCAAATATGGACAAAAATAGAATAGTATAATGCACCCTCATGTACCCTTCACTCAGTTTCCATGATCAACACAAGGCCTATCATTTAACAACATGTTAAAGGCCCTCCAGAGCTTGGTAATAGAGAAACTTGTTTAACCTAGTGCTTCCCAAACTCATTTCACCACAGTCCCCTTTCCACCTACCACCAAAAGACTTGAACTTGTTTATTGAGTATGGACAACATGCCCAGCCCCATGCCCACGGGGCCCCTCGTCTCTGTGTCCTCTGGCCCAAGGACGCAAGACAAGGGGCTGAAGGGAAACAGACCTAAGTAAAGAGGAACCGTCCAGCCTGGTGACTGCTCGATGTAGGAGCCAAGTGTGCTCAGTGGGAGGCAGGGTCTAGCAGAGTGCTGGCACACAGAGGGCCCCAGGCAGGATGAGGCACAAGCCACAGGTGGCATGGGCTAAACCACCTGGCAAACCCAGGAAAGGAAGAGAGGAAGAGAAACACCCAGGGGGAACCGGTGAGGACAGCGAGAGGCTGGTGGGTTAGTCATCTGGCATCCGATGGTGGGTGTGCCAAGAAGAGTTCCCAGACACAGCAGGAATATCTGAACGACGGGTAGAGGGGAGTTCTTAGATGGCAAGAGTCAGGGCTGGATTAAGTGTCCTTAGCTGCTGGGGTTTCTTCTCTGGCCAGTCTGTGAAGGCCTCTGAGGGCAATGCTTCCTCTTCACTCTCTCCTTGGCCCATGTGGGGTTGGGTGAGTGCCTGAGCTGGGAGGGATGTGCTGAGATCTGCTGAAGTGGGTGTGTCCCCTCCCGCCCCAGGAGCAGGTCCTACCAGCCCAGCTCAGAGCAGGCAGCGGAAGCCAGCTTGGGGCAGCGCAGAGCAACAAGGAGCACAGGTATGGGGGTGTCATGCGTTGAACTGCACAGGGAGCACAAGGGGCAGCACCCCTCCCGTAGAAATGGGGGACGTGGGTGGGGGGCAGAGATGAGGGTGGGCATGGGCCCTGGAAAACCCTGCTGAACAGAGTAAAAAGCCAAAAGGAGCCGCTTCAAGTAGACAGACCTTTTCAGATGCAGCTGGATAAACAGGTAACATGCCTGCTGTACCCCGGGGGTGCCTCTCTGACTCTTAAAGCCCCTACTCTGGGGCGTCTCACAGAGGCTGTGTCCTCCCCCTCCCCCTCTAGGCCCTCACTGTGGTGCTGAGCGCTGGGCCTCCGGGGAGGACCCTCTGGGGACTGTCTACACCCTTTTCCCACTCCCAGTTAAACCTCAACCCCTACACCACTCATCCCCCAGGGCCCGGCAGATAACAATGAGCTAATCTAATCAAACTCAATAATGGGTTGACTAGCACAGATGTGTTCTCAGTGTTATCCTTCCCAGCTAGCCGAGATGTACTGTAATGAGGTCTTCAGAAAGTGCTGCCTTAACCCAAAGGGTGCATCTCTATAAGGGGATTAGACTGATGGTCTTTGATGTCCCTATGGCTCTGACAGATTGTGGCTTGAGGGGATGGAATTTTGGAGGTGGGGGACATAACTGGAGGTCAGCAGGGCTTTATGATACCTTTGTATCACATGATGAGGTTGGGGCCTACCTATTACCTGTGGTTGTGGGGCCCCCATGACAAGGAGGGGACCTCTACCAGATTCTATCTCCAGAACGCCTCCTTTTTCTCCTGTCCTTTCCTTTTTCCTTTTTCCTTTTCCTTTCCTTTCCTTTCCTTTTGAACAGAGTCTCGCTTCGTTGCCCAGGATGGAGTGCAGTTGCATGCTCTCAGCTCACTGCAACCTCTGTCTCCTGGTTCAACTTATTCTCTGCCACAGCCTCCCGAGTAGCTGGGATTATAGGCATGCACCACCATGCCTGGCTAATTTTTGTATTTTTAGTACAGACAGGGTTTCAACATCTTGGCCAGGCTGGTCTTGAATTCCTGACCTCATGATCTACCTGCCTCGACCTCCCAGAGTGCTGGGATTACAGGCACAAGCCACTGCGCCCAGCCTCTGCTAATATTTTGAAATATTTTGTAGAGATGGGGTCCTACTCTGTTGCCCAGGCCAGCAGAAGTCCTTTTTTTTTTTTTTTTTTTTTTTAAGATGGGCTTTCATCATGATGGCCAGGCTGGTCTTGAACTCCTGACCTCAGGTGATCCACCCACCTTGGCCTCCCAAAGTGCTAGGATTACAGGCGTGAGCCACCGCGCCTGGCTAGCAGTCCTCCTTTTAGGGTGAGCTAAAGTTGTAGACCTAGGTGGACATGGAGGCAGGGATTGAGGTGAGACAGAAACTTACTCACATGTGGTATGTGTAAGCCTCACCTCCTGGCCACCTGGAGGCACTAGAGCCCAAGTCCATCCGTCTGATGCCATCTGCTCTCTCCACTCTGCTGTCTCCTGCATACCCCAAGGCATATCCGCCAACAGAGATACTTTATGCCTAGGGGCATTTTTAAAAAGTCCAGGAAAATGGCCGGGCGTGGTGGCTCACACCTGTACTCCCAGCACTTTGGGAGGCTGAGACGGGCGGATCACGAGGTCAGGCATTCAAGACCAGCCTGGCCAACATGGCAAAACCCCGCCTCTACTAAAAATACAAAAATTAGCTGGGTGTGGTGGCGGGTGACTGCAGTCCCAGCTACTCAGGAGGCTGAGACAGGAGAATCGCTTGAACCCGGGAGGCAGAGGTTGCAGTGAGCTGAGATTGTGCCGCTGCACTCCAGCCTGGGTGACAGAGTGAGACGCCGTCTCAAAAAACAAAACAAAACCGAGGAGAAGGAGGCGGCAGGAGAGGTGAGGGCTGAATCCAGTGCACACTAAGGTCAAGTGAGGACAGCAAGGCCCACAGGCTCCAGAGGATTTCCTGAGGCAGGGCCTGCCAGGCTGCAAGCTAGGGTCAGCTGCACACAGACCACCTCCGGGCACGCGCCAGCTGGCTGCGCCTGCCTCCATGGCTTCTCTGGGGTGGGACTGACTTTCTTGCTTTTCCACCTCTTAAAAGCAGGGGGAGGGGGGAGGCACAATGGCAAGGTGTTATTCACACATTGGGAAAACTAGTTATTGAGCTGTAGACCATCTTTGCTTTCTGCCTTTTCCCACACAAATGTCAGGAGGAATGAGGTCAGAATATGCGGGGAGGGGAAGCCAGGGCCAAAGATGATGCTGGAAATGCAGGAAGAGACAGGCTTCGGTAGGGAAGGGCAGGGAGAGGTGGGAGCAGGAATTTTGGCTGGAGAAGCAGGCAGGCCTGGGCCAAGGAGGAGGGAAGACTTGTCGGCTGCAGTGACTCCTCTCTGAGGAAGAATGTGGCCCCTGGGGCAGAAGGAGGCGTCCCCACTCATCCTGGGGATGTTGTACTGTCCCCAGACCTCTAGGATGAGGGTTCATCCTCCTGTTCCATCTAGTCTTCCATCTCATCCCTGCCCCTCAAGCCCAGGATAAGTGGAAGAACAGGATTCATTTGTGCCCGCCAAACGGCTCTGGGACAGAGCTTTTCACAGAGGCTTTAGACCAAGCTAAGCTTCCGCTGAAGGCTCAGCACAGCTGGCATCTGTTTGGAGGGCTTAGATATAGCGATATCGAGGAGTCTTCATGATGACGCCTGACTGTGGGGAAAGGGTGCATCTTCCCAACGCTGCCTGAACACAGAAGCAGAGGAAGTAGGCTTCGCTAATTCAGCAAGTGGGTTAGGGCGCACACTAAAGAGGGACTTCCTGTGTCGGGGCTGAGACACTGAGGGGCCATGAGACTCTAAAAGGAGGATGGGGCTATTCCAGAGCTGATCCTCAGGAGCAAGGAGGATGGGAAGGTGTGAGAACCCTTCTTTTCAGACCTCTGACCCTAGGGAATTGGAGTCCGGAGACCCAGGATGTGAATTATTGGAAAGAGGAGGCGAAGACAGAGCAAGGCATGTGGTGCTTGTGGGGAGGTGGGCAAGGCAGGAAGAGCATGGGGCAGGCAGATGGGAGGAACTGGGCAGAGAGGAGGCATTCCCCTCCCCCCAACACCCTTCTCGTTGTCCCGAACCCCCTGGGCCTTTCTCTTCAGCTCCCCTCGACATCGTTAGTCTGCTGCCAGAGAGGCTGGATACCAGGGCAGGGTGTGTGGAGGAGTGAGGGAATGATCATGATTTTGCCTCCTGCTCACTTTTACACTTTTGTTCTCACTTCCTGCCTCTGGCAGAAAATAGCCCTGCCCCTCTGGCTTATCTCGGCAAAGAGCAGTGCCCAGCCCAGCTCAGAGGGCAATGGGACAGATCCCAGAGGCCCTGAGGAGGTAAGGAAGCTGGTCCCCGGATGTGTGAATGGGAAGCTGAAGGACAGAGACCCAGGGAGCAGGAAGGTGGCTGCACACACTCTGGTGTGTGAGTGGAGTTGGGGTGGGTGATATGGAAGGAGCAGTCCCGGGGCCTGTGTGTATGGTGGTCTCTTTGCCCCTGATTGCCTTGGGGTTGAGACTGCCTTGCTTGTGAAGCCTCCTGGTTCTATGTCTGTCTTTGTAAGGATACTGTCCCTAAGGCAGGGGCTTCTTTCTCTTCCTCCCCAGCCCAGTTGTCTGTGCACATATTTGAACATTACAGGATGTGTATAGACACCAATTTGTATGTTACCAGGGATCTTGTGTGCACATCTCTTAGCGTGTGTATATGTCTGTATGTCTGTGCACGCACATGTGTAGTGAGTGGTATACATCAGTGGGTGCTAACGTTTCTGAGGCTATGGGGACCTCCATGTCCCTCCTTCCTGGTGTTCCTTCTTTTCTGGGGCAGCTGCCGTTTCTTTGATGCCTGCCTTTCTCCCACAGCCTGACCTCTTCTTCAAGGCAGGATTTGGGGGAGAGGGTCTGGGCTGTCCCTCCCCCACACCTAGTTTCCCTCCTTCCACTTCCAGTTAGCCTCCTTTTTGGCAGTTTTTTCCATCTTCACCATCTGGCCTGGCATTGTGCCCATTCAGCTCCTGAAGGGGCCCACGGGCTCTGGGAAGCAGGACTGTGGGATGGGACCAGGCCAGGGGCCTGGAGGCTCTCAGTGCTCAGCTTGGGCCATTCCGTGTGACTGTCAGAAAGAGGTGCCTTTTTGACAACCCAGAAAGAAACCCAGGGTGGGCACGGTGGCTCACCCTGTAATCCCAGCACTTTGGGAGGCCAAGGCGGGCGGATCACGAGGTCAGGAGCTCGAGATCATCCCGGCCAATACGGTGAAACCCTGTCTCTACTAAAAATACAAAAATTAGCTGGTCATGGTTGTGCATGCCTGTAATCCCGGCTATTGGGAGGCTGAGGCAGGTGAATCGCTTGAACCAGGGAGTCGGAGGTTGCAGTGAGCCGAGATTGCACCACTGTACCCCAGCTTGGTGAGAGTAAGACTCTGTCTCAAAAAGAAACAGAAAAAAGAAACCCAGCCGGGCGCGGTGGCTCATGTCTGTAATCCTAGCACTTTGGGAGGCCAAGGCGGGCGAATCACGAGGTCAAGAGATCGAGACCATCCTGGCCAACAAGGTGAAACTCCGTTTCTGCTAAAAATACAAAAAATTAGCCTGGCGTGGTGGTGTGTGCCTGTAGTCACAGCTACTCGGGAGGCTGAGGAAGAATTGCTTGAAACTGGAAAATGGAAGTTGCAGTGAGCCGGGATCATGCCACTGCACTCCAGCCTGGCAATAGAGCAAGACTCCATCTCAAAAAAAAAAAGAAATCCAAGATGGGGGGCTGGGTGCAGTGACTCATGCCTGTAATCTCAGCACTTTGAGAGGCTGAGGTGGGTGGATCACCTGAGGTCAGAGTTCAATACCACCCTGACCAATATGGTAAAACCCTTCTTTACCGAAAATACAAAAATTAGCCAGGCATGGTGGTGCATACCTGTAGTCCCAGCTACTCGGGAGGCTGGGACGGAAGAACTGCTTGAACCTGGGAGGTGGAAGTTGCAGTGAGATAGTGCCACTGCACTCCAGCCCAAGCGACAGAGCAAGACTGCGTCTCAAAAAAAAAAAAAAAAAAAAAGATGGGCTAGGTTCGGTGGCTCATGTATGTAGTCCCAGCACCTAGAAATTTGGGAGGCCGAGGCAGGCGGATCATTTAAGTTCAGTAGTTCAAGACTATCCTAGCCTGGCCAACCTGGTAAAACCTTGTTTCTACTAAAAACACAAAAATTAGGCAGGTGTGGTGGTGTGAGACTATAATCCCAGCTACTCGGGTGGCTGCCACAAGAATTGCTTGAACCCAGGAGGCACAGGTTGCAGTGAACCAAGATTGTGCTACTGCACTCCAGCCTCCAAACAAAGTGAGACTCTGTCTCTAGAAAAAAAAAAAGAAGCCCAAGAACTTCTTCCCTTTGGAATAGAATAATGAGAGAGCATAGCCATTTCCTTTGCTAAAAAATTGCTAATTTTACCTTTACATTTATTTATTTATGCTTTTTTGAGACAGAGTTTTGCTCTTGTTGTCCAGGCTGGAGTGCAGTGGTGCAATCTCAGCTCACTGCAAACTCTGTATCCTGGGTGCAAGCAATTCTCATGCCTCAGCCTCCCGAATAGCTGGGATTACAAGTGACTGCCACCGTGCCCAGGTAATTTTTGTATTTTTAATAGAGACGAGGTTTTGCCATGTTGGCCAGGCTGGTCTCAAATGCCTGACCTCAAGTGATCTGCCCGCCTCAGCCTCCCAAAGTGCTGGGATTACAGGTGTGAGTCACCACTTGGCCTTAACTTTACCTTTAAATAGCTGCTCAACTAATACATCTTGGTCTATTTAACATTGTAACTTTTTCAACAGAAAGATCTGAGATACCACTGTACTGAGAGGTTAAAAAAAAAAAAAAGACTTGAGATTCGCCAGGTGTGGTGGCTCACCCTTGTAATCCTAGCATTTTGGGAGGCCAAGGCTGGCAAATCACCTGAGGTCAGGAGTTCAAGACCAGCCTGGCACACATGGGGAAACCCAGTCTCCTCTACTAAAAATAATTAGCTGGGCATGGTGGTGGGCACCTGTAATCCCAACTACTCGGGAGACTGAGGCAGGAGAATCGCTTGAACCCGAGAGGTGGAGGTTGCTGTGAGCTGATATTATGCCACTGCACTCCAGCCTGGGCGACAGAGGAGAGAGAGAGAGAGAGAGAGAGAGAGAGAGAGAGAGAGAGAGAGAGAGAGAGAGAGAGAGAGAGAGAGAGAGAGAGAGAGAGAGAGAGAGAGAGAGAGAGAGAGAAAGAGAGAGAGAGAGAGAGAGGAGACTCCATCTCAAATAAAAAAAAAAGGAAGAAAGAAAGACTTGAGGTTTTTGGAAAATAATCCATCCACTCATTCAGTGTCTAGTATATGCTTCCTAATTGGAAGGACCCGTTGGTTCTCCAAGTAATGGTCAAGAACGATCAAGTGATACTGTAATTATAGTGTAAACTTTATTGAAATCTTAATGCAAGCTGTTTTCAAACAGGTCTTTTAAGGGAAGTGGTTTTTTGGTTGTTTGTTTTTTGAGATGGAGTCTCTGTTGCCTGAGTACAGTGGCCCAATCTCAGCTCACTGCAACCTCTGCCTCCCGGGTTCTAGCGAATCTCCTGCCTCAGCCTCCTGTGTAGCTGGGATTACAGGTGCACATCACTACACCCAGCTAATTTTTGTATTTTTAGTAGAGACGGGTTTTTACCATGTTGGCCAGGCTGATCTCCAACTCCTGACCTTGTGATCCAACCGCCTCGCCCTCCCAAAGTGCTGGGATTACAGGCGAGAGCCACTGCGCCCGGCCATGATAGCTATTATTTTTAACATTTACAGAGGTAGGTGCTGGGAATGCACAGAGATTAATAAGCCACAGTCCACAGCCCCTCCCTCTAAGAGTTCACAGTCTAATGGGAGGGGCAGACCAGGAACAGCTGATGACCATACTCGTGGGGAGAGCTCTGATAAACCTGTGCACTGTTGCAGAGGGAGACAAGTGAAGGTATCACATCTGCCGTGTGTGTGTGTGGGGGGGGGGCAGTCAGGGAAGGCTTTGAGAGCCATGAGAAAAGACTAAACTTGCCCGTTAGAGAATGGGAGGCAGGACATTCCAAGTTGAAGAAACAGCGCGTGCAAAGGCAGAGTGTTGAAAACATAAAGTATCTCCACAATGAGTATTAGTTTGGTGTGACTGGAGCAAAGGAGCATGGGGCAGGGGAGTGTGTCAGAAATGAGCCTGGTTTTACTGCTTTTCAACATGTTTAAGTCCCATTTGGTGTTATTTTCGTTGTTGAGATTGGTATTTTGCAAAAAGTATTTCTTTATTCACTTTAACTGTTTTACTATATTTTTTACAAGTCTCAAACTGCTGGTGGCAGTGGTCGGAGGGAGAACAAAACCAAATACAAGTAAAACTTGCGGCCAGGTACAGTGGCTCACGCCTGGAAGCCTAGGACTTTCAGAGGCCAAGGCAAAAGGATTGCTTGAGCCCAGTTCAAGACCAGCCTGGGCAATGCAGTCAGACCCTGTTTCTACGAAAAAAAAAAAAATTCCTTTTTTTTTTTTTTTGAGATAGAGTCTTGCTCTGTCACCCAGGCTGGAGTGCAGTAGCACGATCAGCACTCACTGCAACCTCTGCCTCCTAGGTTCAAGTGATTCTCCTGCCTCAGTCTCCTGAGTAGTTGAGATTACAGGCGCCTGCCACCATGCCTGGCTAATTTGTTTGTATTTTTAGTAAAGACGGTGTTTGACCATGTTGGCTAGGCTGGTTTCAAACTCCTGACCTCAGGTGATCCACCCACTTCAGTCTCCCAAAGTGCTAGGATTACAGGCATGAGTCACTGCACCCGGCTTCTACAAAAAACTTAAAAATTAGCCAGGCATGGTGGTACATGCCTGTAGGTCCAACTACTCAGAGGCTGAGATAGGAAGATCACTTGAATCTGGGAAGTCAAGACTGCAGTGGGCCGAGATCAAACCACTGCATTCCAGCCTGGACCACGAAGTGAGATTCTGTCTCAAAATAAAAAAACAAACTTGTTATAGTCAAGTTTGTGACTTATTTTCTTGCATCTATTTAAACAGTTCCTGTGTGTGTGTGTGTGTCTGTGTGTCTGTGTGATATGGAGTTTCACTCTTGTTGCCCAGACTGGAGTGCAATGGTGTGATCTAGCGTCATGGCAACCTCTGCCTCCTAGGTTCAAGCGATTCTCCTGCCTCAGCCTCCTGAGTAGCTGGGATTACAGGCATGTGCCACCATGACTGGCTAATTTTTGTATTTGTTTGAGACAGGCTGGTCTCAAACTCCTGACCTCAGGTGATCTACCCGCCTCGGCCTCCCAAACTACTGGGATTACAGGCGTGAGCCACCGTAGCTGGTCCTATATTGTTTTGTAGAGACGGGGTCTTGCCATGTTCCCCAGGCTGGTACCCAACTCCTAGGTTCAAGCGATTGGTCGGCCTTGGCCTCCCAAAGTGCCAGGATTACAGGTGTGAGCCACTGCACTCAGCCAAGATTAATTTTTCTTAAGTCACACAACTAGCCAAGTTAGCAACGCCAAGATTTAAACCTAGGCATCTGAGTCCCTGCCTTCAAGCCTGGGTGTTTAACACTGTACTATATAGTCCTGCTGCAGGAAACTATTCTGGCCCAATGGCAGACTTGAGGCTGAGAAAAGACTCAGAAGGCCTGCCAGTATAGCTAAACATTTGTGTGTGCAGCCCTGTCTCTGTGTAACTTCTGGCTTGCCTTCCTATTCCAGGTCTCCGCTGCTGATGAAGCTGTGACCAAACGCACCCACCCCTTGGCAGCCATCTGTCCCTGTAGCCATAGTCCACATTCCCATGCCCTGCCTCTGCTTGTTTTGGGACCATCTCTGTACAGCCTCTAGGCCCCAGCCTCGGAGGTGAATGCCATGCCTTGACCCTGGTGTGTCCCATGGCATCCCCAACCTAGCTCCCATTACAAATTTGGCACGATGTCAGCAAACACCTCAACCAACAGTTCTGTTATCGAGTGTCCTGACTACCGACCTACCCACCGCTTGCATATGGTGGTCTACAGCTTGGTGCTGGCTGCCGGGCTCCCCCTCAACGCGCTGGCCCTCTGGGTCTTCCTGCGCGCGCTGCGCGTGCACTCGGTAGTGAGCGTGTATATGTGCAACCTGGCGGCCAGCGACCTGCTCTTCACCCTCTCGCTGCCCGTGCGCGTCTCCTACTACGCACTGCACCACTGGCCCTTTCCCGACCTCCTGTGCCAGACGGCGGGCGCCATCTTCCAGATGAACATGTACGGCAGCTGCATCTTTCTGATGCTCATCAACGTGGACCGCTACGCCGCCATCGTGCACCCGCTGCGACTGCGCCACCTTCGGCGGCCCCGCGTGGCGCGGCTGCTCTGCCTGGGCGTGTGGGCGCTCATCCTGGTGTTCGCCGTGCCCGCCGCCCGCGTGCACAGGCCCTCGCGCTGCCGCTACCGGGACCTCGAGGTGCGCTTATGCTTCGAGAGCTTCAGTGATGAGCTGTGGAAGGGCGGGCTGCTGCCGCTCGTGCTGCTGGCCGAGACGCTGGGCTTCCTGCTACCCCTGGCGGCGGTGGTCTACTCGTCGGGCCGCGTCTTCTGGACGCTGGCGCGCCCCGACGCCACGCGAAGCCGGAGGAGGCGGAAGACGGTGCGCCTCCTGCTGGCCAACCTCGTCATCTTCCTGCTGTGCTTCGTGCCCTACAACGCCACGCTGGCGGTCTACGGGCTGCTGCGGAGCAAGCTGGTGGCGGCCAGCGCCCCTGCCCGCGATCGTGTGCGCGGGGTGCTGATGGTGTTGGTGCTGCTGGCCGGAGCCAACTGCGTGCTGGACCCGCTGGTGTACTACTTTAGCGCCGAGGGCTTCCGCAACACCCTGCGCGGCCTGGGCACTCCTCACCAGACCAGGACCTTGGCCACCAACGGGACGCGGGAGGCGCTCACGCAAGCCGAACAGTCCGTTACCACCGACGCCACCAGGCTGGATGCCGCCAGTCAGGGGCTGCTCCAACCCTCCAACTCCCAGCCCCTGTCTTCCTTCACACAGTGTCCCCAGGATTCGGCCCTCTGAACGCACATCAGGCAATAGCGCCGTCCGTGCCCGACCCCTGGAGCCTCTGGTTCTGGGAGGTTTTCAGGGTGTGCACACAAGAAGGTGGGCTGGGCCACTTGGATCTTTGGGTGGCAACTCCAGCTTAGGAACGCAGACGAGTACAAAGTGTGGAAGCCAGGGCCCGGGGAAGGGTGTGCTGCTGGAAATGGCCTCTTTAAACTGTGAGAGCGCAGACGACCCCTTCTCCAGAGGTGGGAAGTGATACAGAGAGCCCACCCGTGCAGAGGGCAGAAGAGGACAGAATGCCTACTGGTGGGCGGGGCATTAAACTGCTAAAAGCTGGTTAGATGGAACAAAATGGGCATTCTGGATTTAAACCACCACAGGGGCCTGACAGCTGAAGAGCTCCAGGTTTGACGGACCAAGCTACTGAGATGCCTGTTCATCTGCTGTCTAGGGTGATGGATGCCACCCACTTTCATTTCTGCCTAGGCTTCCCCTCCTCACCGTTGAGAGTTCCATATGGACAGAACTAGGTTCTTTCTCACATAGTGACTTGTGACAATTTAGACCTGGCACCCAGTATGGGGCAGTTGGGGCAGGGCAAAACTGACTTGTTTCCCCCTCGCCAAAATTCAAGTCCAAATCCTTTTTTATGTTATCCTTTCTTCCACCATGCCCCTTTTCAGGGCCTCCTCCATTCTAGGTCTTTAATATGCTGTCTCCCTCTGCTTTGTCCAGAGCAAGGAGAAAATTCTTTCTACTAAAGCATTGGTTCTCAAACTTTTTGGTCTTGGACCCCTTTACACTCTTACAAATTGAGGATCTCAAAGAGCTTTGCTTATATTTTGTTCTTTTAATGCTTGCCATACTAGAAATTAAAGAAAATACATTTTTAAAACAAATACACAAGCATACATTCCATTAGCCATAAGAGCAATAATGTCATCACACACACTTCATGAAACCTCTGGAAAACTCTACAGTATGCTTGCAAAAGAATGAGAGTGAAAGGGCCAAATAACACCTGTGTAGCAGTATTATGAAAATAGCTTGACCTCGTGGACTTCCTCAAAGGGTTGGTCCCTGGATCACACTTTGAGAACCATACTTGTCCTGAAGTATTAGAGTTCATGGCTAACTTCTTCCCAGGGCATTATATATAGTGCTTTTTATTACTATGGGGAGAGGGCAGTGCTAAACAAATTAATTACTACTGATAGTCTTCATCTGCAACCCTAGGAGTAATGCATCAAATGGAACACTGCCCTGGGCATATCAGAGCAGCAGCCCTGGGATGGGGGGGTGGGAGACTCAGGGGTGGAACTAGTCACACACTCAGTGGGAGGGGATGGGTCTTCTCCGGGTGAAGGAAAAGGGAATCATGCCACAGCCAGGAGAGAAGAGTTTACAGGTAAGTTAAGAGTGAGATGGAAGGACAGGAATGGTCTGTCCGTTCTTAGCGTGCAGGAAGCAAAGGAAATGGGCCATCACTATTCCTTTCCTCTTTACCCAAGTTGGGGGCTCTGAGAGGCTGCAGAGTTGGCGATTATGGACATCTTCAGACCCTGAATTGCCCTGTGTGTGTCCTATAGCATTTCTGTCCTGTCCCTATGTCTCAATATTGTATTTTTATCTGTGTTTGTGTGCACGCTGTGCGTACAATCGAGAGAGAGAAAGAGTGAGAGTGTCAGGGTTCTCCGTTTGTGTCTGTGTGTTTTAGTCCAGGGTAGCCTTTTGTGTGTGCCTTTATGCGAGTGCTCCAGATGGTGATTTACAGGGGTAAAATGACCCCTGGTGGCCAAATCAGAGAACTGACCCAGATTCCTCAGGGATAGCCATGAAATCCGGGCCTTTCTCCATGTGGGTGGAGGCTAGAGCCTAGAGCACAGCACTTACCTCCAGCCACTGTGGAAGAGGCCTGGTGATTAGCACCTGCTCCATTTCTCTTCATCCTTCGGGTTCAAGACCTGCACTCTTCCCGCCTGAGAGCACCAGCAGTGCCAAACCTCATAGTCCAAAATCTCAGCACTTTGCCCTATTCAAACAGAATCAAACATAATTTTTAAAAATTGAGTACTTTCATTTTTTATTTCATTTTATTCTTTGAGACAGTGTCTCAATCTGTTGCCCAAGATGAAGTGCAGTGGCATGATCTCAGCTCACTGCCACCTCTGCTTCCCGGCTTTGGGTTCAAGTGATTCTCCTGCCTCAGCCTCCCGAGTAGCTGGGATTACAGGTGAGTGCCACCACATCCGGATAATTTTTGTATTTGTAGTAGAGACAGGGTTTTACCATGTTGGCCATGCTGGTCTCGAACTCCTGACCTCAGGTAATTCACTTGCCTCAGCCTCCCAAAGTGCTGGGATTATAAGTGTGAGCCACCATGCCCGGCCACTTGAGTACTTTTATAGTCAGGTATGTGAGTGAGTTCCAAAGTAATTAAAACTCACAGCATGTATCACTTTCCAACATACCATATAATTTATTTATTTATTCTAATTTTTATAGTTTATCATCTCCACCACCCCGTCCTAGATCCTAGGTAGAATGTAAGCTCCGTGGGGGCAGGGATTTTTGTTTGGTTCTCTAACGATTCCCAGCATCTAAAACAGTGCCTGGCACAGAGAAAGTGCTCAATAAATATTTGTTGAATGAATGAACAGTCAGATCTTGCTGTGAAGTAGTTTACAATCTAGTAGGAACTGAAAACACAAGAATGCAATACGGTAAGGTGTTGGCAGTTGATTTAGTGGGCAACGGGAAGCCCACGGAGGCTCCTGAGTGAGGTTTTGAACACCCTGACAAACTGTGGGATAAACTGTAGGAAAAGGAGTTGGGAGAGTCTAAAGAAAAGAAAGGCTGGTCAGGGAGCCATTATAATAGCCGAGGACAAGTGTGACCATGGCCTGTGGAAGAGGTAGATGGCAATACGTTGTCTCTGATGTGAAATCTCTGGTGTCAAAGTCCTGGTGGACTATTTCCCCTCATTCAGATATCCAAAGGCTTTTCATCAAGAGAACAGAGAGGCAAGAATAGATTAGGCCATTTTCATAGGGTTCCCCAGGACTGAGAGAGCAATATGAAGTCCAGAGCCCTCACCCCATGCCCTGCAGCTGCCCCATTTAATGTGTAGGAAAATCCAAAGGTAGAGAAGGGGAAAATCTTAGATGGAAGGGAATGAGCATTAGCAGGTTTTTTTTTTTTTTTTTTTTTTTTTTTGAGATGGAGTTTTGCTCTTGTTGCCTAGGAGTGCAGTGGCACAGTCTCGACTCACTGCAACCTCTGCCTCCCAGGTTCCAGCTATTCTCATGCTTCAGCCTCCCTAGTAGCTGGGATTACAGGCACATGCCACCATGTTCAGCTAATATTTGTATTTTTAGTAGAGATGGGGTTTCACTATGTTGACCAGGATGGTCTTGAACTCCTAACCCCAGGTGATCTGCCCACCTCAGCCTCCCAAAGTGCTGGGATCACAGGCGTGAGCCACCATGCCCGGCCTTTTAGCAGGTTTAAAAAATACTCTTCTGTATGCCAAGATTTCAAGTTAATGCTTAAGATGCATAATCTTATTTATTATATTAAATAATATGATATATTCTGAGTTAGAGACGACGCACATCCCTTTTACAGATGAAACACCCTGGAGAGCCAGGTGCGGTGGCGCGTGCCTGTAGTCCCAGGTACTCAGGAGGCTGAGGTGGGAGGATCGCTTGAGCCCAGGAGTTCTGGGCTGTAGTGCGCTATGCTGATCGGGTGTCCGCACTAAGTTCAGCATCAATACGGTGACCTCCCAGGAGCGGGGGACCCAGGTTGCCTAAGGAGGAGTGAATCGGCCCAGGTCAGAAACAGAGCAAGTCAAAACTGTGCTGATCAGTAGTGGGATTGTGCTTGTGACTAGCCACTGCACTCCAGCCTGGGCAACACAGTGAGACCCTGTCTCTAAAATAAATGAATAAATAAAAGAAACACCCTGGAGAATGTGAGGTCTTAAGGTCACACAACTAGGAAGTGGCTCGGTCTGTATTTGGCTCCCAAACTACTTCTTTTTGCAGTACACCTCTCTTTCCTGGGACTTCCCTTCCTGTTACATGCTAGGTTTCCTTGCTTCTCCCCTCCTGGCTCACCTTGAATCTACTGCATCTTCGAGGCCTTCCTCTTCCCAGTTCTTCCTCCATGCTCTTAATCCACTTGCCCTACAGCACACCCCATCCCCTCTCCATTTGCCTCAGCCCCCTGTGTTTTGGACACCATGTGGCTGTAGGGGTGGGGGGGTTGAGAGCTGGCTCATTCAAGGTTCCAATTTTGTTGGGCCCTAAAACACACTCCCTCGAGGGCTCACACCCAGGCAGGATGCCTTAAGATTTCATGCATTTGGCCATGACTCCCCTCCCCCAGCCTGGGATGTCCCCTACATCTCCAAGGCAGCACTCCTGATTGTCTCCAATGAGCAGGGACCATCCCTTGACACTCCCTTCCTCAAAGTCTATCTCCTCTGTAGGATGGTCCCTCCACATGGTGAGAGTAGTTGGGAAGAGTAACAATCATTAATTTTTTTTTTTTGAGACAAGGTCTCGCTCTGTCACCAATGCTGGAGTGTAGTGGTGCCATCTCAGCTCACTGCAACCTCCGCCTCCCAGGTTCAAGCGATTCTCCTGCCTCAACCTCCTGAGTAGCCGGGATTACAGGCGCATGCCACCACGCCCAGATAATCTTCGTATTTTTAGTAGAGACAGGATTTCCCCAAGTTGGTCAGGCTGCTTTTAACTACTGGCCTCATGTGATCCGCCCGCCTCTGCCTCCCAAAGTGCTGGGATTACAGGTGTGAGCCACCACACCCAGCCACAATCATTAATCTTAAATTTAGGAGAACCAGGGCGGAGGTAAGGATACCAAAGGAGGGCAGAGAGTCTTTCTTCTTGGGCCTCAAAACTTGAGGAGAATCCCCTCGAGGCTGCCACCTGGGATCCCTTGGAAGAAACCAGGAAGGGGAGGTTAATCTCACACAGGAAGGCCATGGACAAGGTCGGGTAATTCTCATCATGTTGTCCTTGCCAGAGGAGCATGGAAAGCCCTAGAAGGTGAACTTTCTCACTCAGGATGTGGGGAATCCCAAAGGCTCTCAAAACTTTGGAATCAGACAAATCTGGGCACTAATTTCAACTCTCACTTCTTGGCAAAGTGGCTTCAACACGTTTCTTGACCTCTCTGATCCTCTGTTTTCTCCTCTGTGAAATGGGGCTTATCATATCCACTTACTGGGTTATTGTGAGGGTCAAGGAGCCCATCTTTGAAAGGTACTCTAGAGGCCCCATAAGTGGGAGCTTTCCAAGAGCATGGAGAGGTGAGGCCATTGGTAAACTCTGCCTGTGATGCCTAAGGGGAGGGATTCCAGAAGACGTGAAGGTCTCCAGGTGAATCCTCACCCAGACACAGCTCTGCCAGCCATCAGAACTAGGACCACGGGAGGAGGTGAGCAAGGCAGGCTGGGCACGTTTCCATGGTGCTAGGTCAAGCAGGCAGTCTTTAGGGGCCGCGACTGGCCTGTTGCCCTCTGGGGGCACTCTTTCCCCACTAGGCCCATGTCCATCTCACAGCTTAATGAGGAGATGGAAAAGTGCAGGCCAGGGGAAAGCTGGATGGAGAACCAAGCAATGGAGAAAGGGCCAGGAGGCCGGAGGGGAAGCGAGGGCCCAGGCAGGCACGGGGTGGGGCTGGGAGAGGGGCCCAGGGCAGGAGGGCGGGGGAGAGCCTGGGAGGGAAAGCGCCGACCAGGGAGGGAGGAGCGACAGGGAGGGAGGCCGGTGGCGCTGACACAGCCTCCGTGTGGAACGGGCTGGGGTTTGGCCCACAGGTCAGGCGTCTGGCAGTATTATGGGATGGAGAGGCCTTAGGAGACGGGGAGAGTATTATGGGCTGGAACAGCCTTAGGAGACTGGGGAAT
>PVKP010020836.1:0-40121 GCA_004027715.1 Plecturocebus donacophilus
GTTTCACCATGTTGGCCAGGCTGGTCTTGAACTTCTGACCTCGCGATCCACCTGCCTCGGCCTCCCAAAGTGCTGGGATTACAGGTGTGCGCCACTGCACCCGGCCTTGTTTGAGACAGGGTCTCACTCTATCCCCAGGCTGGAGTGCAGTAGTGGGATCCTGACTCACTGCAACCTCTGCTTCCTGCATACTAGCGATTCTCCTGCCTCAGCCTCTCAAGTAGGTGGAATTACAGGTGTGTGCCACCACACATGGCTTATTTTTGTATTTTTAATAGAGACGGGTTTTATCATGTTGGCCAGGCTGGTCTCAAACTCCTGACCTCAAGTGATCCTCCCACCTCAGCCTCCCAAAGTGCTGGGATTACAGGCATGAGCCACTGCAACCAGCTGGAATTATTATATATTAAGAGACACATATTTCAGTGAAATTCAGTAAGTAAACCTTGCCTGGGCCCTAATTAAACAACCTAATGTACAAAGTTGTTTTGAGGTAATATGGGGAATTAAACACATACTAGGTATTAAGTGATGTTAAATAATTTTTAAAATTTTGGTGGTTGTGATAATAGTATAAAGTCCTTATCTGTTAGAGACACACACTAATATATTTATAGGTGAAATGACATGATGTTCAGGATTTGCTTTAATATACAGCACTTTTTAAAAAAATGCAGAAAGAGATAGATGAAATGAAAAAGGCAGAAAACTGACTGTTGTTGAAATTGGATGATGAGTACTGTCCTCCCTTACTATCCAAGGGGGATTGGTTCCTGGACCCCCCACGGATACCAAAATCCGGGTATGTGCAAAGTTCATTGTAACTATTTATGAAATAGTTTATGAAAGTTCATTGTAACTATTCTATTTTTATGTGTTTGGAAATTCTGTTGCTAAAATATATATTTTTTTTTGTAGAGAAGGAGTTTCACCTTGTTGGCTAGGCTGGTCTCGAACTCCTGACCTCAGGTGATCCACCAGCTTTGGCCTCCCAAAGTGCTAGCATTACAGGCGTGAGCCACCGTGCCCGCTTGGCCTTAATAAAAACAAAATTTAACCTTCCTTTGCTCTGATTCCATGCCCACTAAGTAACATTCTGGTTTGTTTTTCACTTTCAAAAGGGTATGCTGTAACTAGGGGATGTAAGCAAGCTCCTTGACCCTACTTATTACAAGTTTTCGTTCCACCTCCAGTTTTTTTTTTTTTTTTCTTTTTTTAAAGATGGGGTTTCACCATAATAACCAGGCTGGTCTTGAACTCCTGACCTCAGGTGATCCACCCACCTTGGCTGGTGGGTGCTGAGATTACAGGCGTGAGCCACCGCGCCCGGCTCCACCCCCACTTTTTTTAAAGACAGGGTCGCGCGATCACTGCTGAATGCATCCTCGACCTCTTGAGTTCAAGCGATCCTCCTGCCTCAGCCTCCCAAGTAGCTGGGACTACAGGCGCACACCACCACGCCGGTTAGTTTTTTGTATTTTTTGTAGAGACGGGGTTTCACCATGTTGCCCAGGCTGGTCTCGAGCTCCTGGGCTCAAGCGATCCGCCCGCCTCAGCCTCCCAGAGTGCTGGGATTACTGGTGTCAGCCATCGCGCCGGGCCCCAGCTTCTTAAAAGAATGATCTGACATGAAAAAAAAAAAAAAAAAAAAAAGAATTATCTGAAACTATGGTAGCACTGGGCTTTTGGTCCCCACCCAAGAAAAGCCGTCACGCAGAGGCTCGCCGCGGCAGGCTCTCCCGACGTGACAGGGTGTGGGTCTGGATTCTGCTTCGGTTCTCACAAATCAGATAGGTAGACACGCAGAGAAAAACATCACAAGACTTTTTCTTTGTTTTTAGCACAGAAAGCAGTCGAGAGCCCGCGTTGAGAACCCAAAGGAACGCTTCAGGCCATCGTAGCGACCGAGCCTGGCCAGATTCCGTCCAACGTTTCCCTTGGTGCTCCGAGACCCAAATCGCTAACTAGGGACAGCAAGCAGGCGCCCTTTCTCGGAGTGGCGTCGCTGGGGCAGCGCGCAGGCGCAGAGCAGCAGTGGTGCGGGAGGTACTCCGATGTAACTGGGTGAGAAATGGCGGGCGAGGGTCATTGCGCATGCGCCCTCTACCCTTGTTGCGGCGGTGTGCGGGCGCCCGGCTGTGTGAGTGGGCGGGGCGTGGGGCGGGGCAGTGTTCGGTGGGGAGCAGGAGACGGCGGGCGGACATCACTGCGCAGGCGCCTTCTTCCGTTACAGTGTCGCTAGGTTGGCGCGCAGGCGCAGAGCGATGCGCACCTGTGCGCAGGCGCTTGGATGGTGAGGCGCGATGGCAGGTGTTGGGGCTGGGCCTCTGCGGGCGATGTGGCAGCAGGCACTACTGCTTCTCGCGCTGTGCGCCACAGGCGCCCGAGGACTCTACTTTCACATCGGCGAGACCGAGAAGCGCTGTTTCATCGAGGAAATCCCCGACGAGACTATGGTCATCGGTCAGGCGGGCTGAGGGTGGGGAGGCCCTTTGTACCCTGCTCGGCCCTCGGCGGCGCTCCCTCCTCCCGAGCCCAGCCGGGTCGCTGGCACCCCCATACCTAGCCTTAGGGTGCCCCGAGGACGCCAGGCCCCCTGCCTAGAGCCCCGGGTCCCACGTCGGAGGGGGCCGGGTCGTGACTATGTGTCTGCCCCGCAGGCAACTATCGTACCCAGATGTGGGATAAGCAGAAGGAGGTCTTCCTGCCCTCGACCCCTGGCCTGGGCATGCACGTGGAAGTGAAGGACCCCGACGGCAAGGTAAGGCTGGCTCTAGCCCATGCAGCCATTCTTCAGTGGAGCTCCCGTGGGGTATAAAGCCGTGCCTGGTCGAGGCCTCAAGAGATAGGAGCTTGCACTTGGAGAGGCCGCTGTATAAAGATGGGGCCTTCCACTGACGCATGTTGTAGGTGGTGCTGTCCCGGCAGTACGGTTCGGAGGGCCGCTTCACGTTCACTTCCCACACGCCTGGTGACCATCAAATCTGTCTGCACTCCAACTCTACCAGGATGGCTCTCTTCGCTGGTGGCAAACTGGTAAGAGGATTTTCTCTTTGGCTTCAGCTTAGAATCTCTCACTTGTTTCCAAATTTTATCATTATTGTGAAACTTTGTAGCACAGTCAGAATTGGGGAGAGAGATTGTTACCCTCTGCTCCACAGCCAGGGACAAGAGTGGGTTCTATACCCTGGAACAGACAATTGGAGGCCTCACCATTCAGACATTCCATGTTTTCTTGTAGCGTGTGCACCTCGACATCCAGGTTGGGGAGCATGCCAACAACTACCCTGAAATTGCTGCAAAAGATAAGCTGACGGAGCTACAGCTCCGTGCCCGCCAGTTGCTTGATCAGGTGGAACAGATTCAGAAGGAGCAGGATTACCAAAGGGTAAGGGCATATCTCCTTGTAATTGGAGAGGGCAGTTGACCTTTATACCCACTATACCTACTCACCTACTCAAGTTTCTGCTTGGACAGCTCTGCAGAGAATGGAATGAAAGGTATTGGTCTGGATCGTTTTTTTTGTTTGTTTTTTTGAGATGGAGTTTCGCTCTTGTTGCCCAGGCTAGAGTGCAATGGCATGATCTTGACCGCCACCTCCTAGTTTCAAGCAATTCTCCTGCCTCAGCCTCCTGCGTAGCTGGGATTACAGGCATGCATCACCTGTATAAATACAGGCATGTATTTTTTTCTTTTTAGAGACAGGGTTTCACCATGTTGGCCAGGCTGGGCTTGAACTCCTGACCTCAGATGATCCGCCCGCCTCGGCCTCCCAACGTGCTGGGATTACAGGCGTGAGCCACCGCGTCCGGCCTAATTTTGTATTTTTAGTAGAAAAGATGTTTTGTTGGCCAGGCTGGTTTGGAACCCGACCTCAGGTGATCCGCCCACCTTGGCCTCCCAAAGTGCTGGGATTACAGGCGTGAGCCACCTCGCCCAACCTGTTTTTTAAATCAAAACTTTTTATTGTGGTAAAACACACATAACACAAAATGTGCTATTTTAACTGTTTCTAAGTGTATAGTTCAGTGGTATTAAGTGCATTCCTAATGTGCTACCAGCACCATCATCCAGCTCCAGAACTTTTTCATCTTCTCAAACTAAAACCTGTATTTTTTATTTAGAGACAGAGTCTCGCTCTGTTGCCCAGGATGGAGTGTAGTGGTGCGATCTCCGCTCAGTGCAACCTCTGCCTCCTGGGTTCAGGCAATTCTGCCTCAGCCTCCCGAGTAACTGGGATCACAGGCGTGCACTGCTACGCCCGGCTAAGTTTTGTATTTTTAGTAGAGACAGAGTTTCACCATGTTGGCCAGGCTGGTCTTGAACTCCTGACCTCAGGCGATCTACCTAATCCCAGCCTCCCAAAGTGCTGGGATTACAGGTGTGAGCTGCTGCGCCCAGCAAATCTGTACTTAATATAAACAGTAACTCCCCATTTCCCTTTCTCCTGACACCCACCATTCTATTTTCTATCTCTATGATCCGGACTACCCTACCTTATATAAGTGGAATCATTCAATATTTGTCCTTTCCATGACTGGGTTATTTCACTGAGTATAATGTTCTCAAAGTTCATTCATGTTATAGCATGTGTCAGAATTTCTTTCCTTAAGGTTAATATTCCATTGTATGCATGTGCCACATTTTGCTTTCAGTAGTCATTTTTAAGCTCTATAAAATAAAGTGAAGAAAGGGCAGTTCACAATCTAGTAACACCCATTGCCTACCTGTTTTTTTTGGGATTTTGTTGGAAATGGTAGGATCATGATTTTAGTCCCAACAGAGATGCTTACGGAGGGACAGCACATCCCTTTCTTGGGGCAGCCTCAGTGGGGAGACCGTAGCACTCCTAACAGAGTCACAGGTAGTATTCCGAAAGGAGTTTGGTCCTGGAATTGAGTAGTTACATGCAGGGAGGGTCCTCACAACAGCCAGGGACTGTTACTCCTGCTCATTTAATCCTGTGTTGCCCCACACAGTATCGTGAAGAGCGCTTTCGACTGACCAGCGAGAGCACCAACCAGAGGGTCCTATGGTGGTCCATTGCTCAGACTGTCATCCTCATCCTCACTGGCATCTGGCAGATGCGTCACCTCAAGAGCTTCTTTGAGGCCAAGAAGCTGGTGTAGTGCCCTCTTTGTATGACCCTTCCTTTTTACCTCATTTATTTGGTACTTTCCTGATACAGTCCTTTATCCACCTGGATTTTTAGAAAAAAAATGAAAAATAATAAGTCACATTCGTTCCATGGCCACAAACCATTCAGATGAGCCACTTGCCAACCCTGGTTCTCAAAGACACAGGACATTAGTCCAATCTTGCAACATCCATCTTAGGGCTTGTAAGGAATGAGAGCTAACCCAGGACTCAGTCTTGCTTCTTTTGCCTCAAGTGATTTCCCTCTGTTTTTCACTAAATAAGCAAATGAAAAATCTCTCCATTACCTTCTGCTTTCCTTTTGTCTGCTTATGCAGTAGGTGACTGGCATGTGCCACAGAGCAGGCCTTGCCTCGCTGTCTGCTGGGTTCATTCAATGGCTTTGTGAATGTAAATAAGGGGCGGGTCTTGGCCCTAGAGAAGTGAGATGTTTTTCTATATCTAAGAACTATTTTTTGATAAATTGTATATTTTTCTTCCTAGTAGAAGTTTTACTGCCTATAACTGGCTTAGAACACCAATGCAATCCTTCTGCATTCTGTTTTTTGTTTTTTTTCTTTTTCTGAGTCAGAGTTTTGCCCTTGTCACCCAGGCTGGAGTGCAATGGCGTGATCTCAGCTCACTGGCAACCTCTGCCTCCCGGGTTCAAGTGATTCTCCCACCTCAGCCTCCCAAGTAGCTGGGATTACAGGTGCCCACCACCATGCCCAGCTAATTTTTGTATTTTTAGTAGACATGGGGTTTCACCATGTTGGCCAGGCTGGTCTTGAACTCTTGACCTCAGGTGATCCACCCACCTCAGCCTCTGCATTCTGTTTATTCACACATTTTTGGTAACTCCCATGGCAGCTCCTAGGATTTCAGCGGCCTATGGGGCAGAAAGCCGGCATTGGGGCTGCTCTCAAGGCCGTATAAGAGGGCCAAGCAGAGTTCTCTTGGATACCTGCTTTTCATCCCACAGGGCCTCAGAGTCAGAGGTAAGGTGACAACAGAACTAGCATGGGGCAGTGCACTCTTATCCTTCCTTTCAACTTTTATTTAAGCTGTGCTAAATGTTTTCTTCAATGGTTCTTTACAGACTTTTCCAGTGAAATAAAACATGTTGTAATAGCTGTGTTTGAAATAAGAGGTTGTGGGCAGAGGGGAGGCACCTAAAGGAAAAGAGGATACATGCCTGGACTGCCTGTGCAGATGACCTGGAGTGCACTTCATTATGGACTGGTGGTGCTAAGGCTTGGCCTGGACAGGCAGTCCAGGGGGTATGGGAATACACGGGGTGGATGCTCAACCATTCACAAAGGTCAGCCAAACAGACCACATGTCTGCAAGGAATCATCTGAGGAAGTTAAATACCTTGTTTCTTAGCCCTCTGAATCATAAATCTGAACAAATTTTAAGATATTTCCCTCATGCCCTTCTATATAAAACTTAATGCCATTAGTTCCCCATTCTTATTTTGTTTTTATATTTATTTAAAATATTTATTAAATTATCTGACCTATAGAACTAAATTATTCTCCTGTTATTTCTCCTTATGTCCTATACTATTCCATATATGTACCTATTACATATATATATATTTTTTTTTTTCTTTGAGTCTTGCTCTGTCACCCAGGCTGGAGTGCAGTGGCATGATCTTGGCTCACTGCAACCTCTGCCTCCCAGGTTCAAGCAGTTCTGCCTCAGCTTCCTGAGTAGCTGGGATTACAGCCACCCACCACCACACCTGGATAATTTTTGTATTTTTATTTATTTGTTTTTGAGATGGAGTCTCACTCTGTTGCCCAGGCTAGAGTGCAGCAGTGCAATCTTGGCTCACTGCAACCTCCACTTCCTGAGTTCAAGAGATTCTCCTGCTTCAGATTCCCAAGTAGCTGGGATTACAGGCACCTGCCACCATGCCCAGCTAATTTTTATATTTTTAATAGAGATGGGGTTTTGCCGTGTTGACCAGGCTTGAACTCTTGACCTCAGGTGATCTGCCCATTTCAGCCTCCCAAAGTGCTGGGATTAAAGGTGTGAGCCACTGTGTCTCACCACGTTGGCCAGGCTGGTCCTTCCTCAGCCTCCCAAAGTGCTAGGATTACAAGTGTGAGTCACTGTGCCTGGCATATATATATATATATGTATATATATATGATGGGGTCTTGCTCTGTCCCCAAGGCTGGAGTGCAGTAGTGCCATCATAGCTGAAAGCAACCTGAGCTCCCAGCTTCAAGCGATCCTTTTACCTTACCCTCCCGAGTAGCTGGTACTACAGGTGTACCCCACTGTGCCCGGCTATTTTTACTCATAAAAACACATGTGGGCTGGGCACAGTGACTTACACCTCTAAATCCTAGCACTTTGGGAAGCCAAAAACTCCTATAGCCCAGGAGTTCAAGACCAGCCTGAGCAACATGGCAGTATCTTGTCTCTACAAAAGGTACAAAAAAATTAGGTGGCACATGCCTGTAGTCCCACCTACTTGAGAGGCTGAGGTGGGATGATCACTTGAGCCCAGGGAGGTCAAGGCTGCAGTGAGCCATGACTGTACCACTGCACTCCAGGCTGGGCAACAGAGTGATCCCATCTCCAAAAAACAAAATGCAATTTAGGGTCAGGCACAGTGGCTCATGCCTATAATCCCAGCACTTTGGGAGGCCAAGGCAGGTGGATCACATAAGGTCAGGAGTTTGAGACCAGCCTGGCCAACATGGGGAAACCCTGTCTTTACTAAACATATAAAAATTAACCACGCGTGGTGGTGCGTGCCTGTAATCCCAGCTACTCAGGAGGCTGAGGCAGGAGAATTGCCTGAACCTGGGAGGAGGAGGTTGCAGTGAGCAGAAATTGAGCCACTGCACTCCAGCCTGGGCGACAGAGTTAAACTCCATCTCAAAATAAATAAAAACAATTTAGTTCTCTAGGCTTTTCCTTTTTCATTTAATATTTTTATATCCTCATATTTCTAAATCTGGATGACAGCATCAACAGTTCAGTAAGGTGAATTGCTAAACTTCTTCAGATATTTAAGTTTTCAGTATTCCTATTAGAATTAACACAGAGAAAAATCTTAGGTCCTTTGAACTAGTTACATGTTTTGGACTTCTGGCCTGAGGCTCTTGGGAATTATGTGAAATGTTGGGAAGGGACACATTTCTGCTCTGTGGCTGTTGTTAGAAATATAGCTGGCAAATCAGACCGAGCCTGTGAGAAGACAGGAAGGCAGAGATTAGGGCTGGGCCGGCCTTCAACAGGTTTGGCTGGCAGTAGACACAATGGAGCACATCTTAACTATTCTGGTAGGTCCTGGGTTTCTCTCGGCAGTTTTTGATAGGAAGGGTAATGGTGTGAGAGAAAAGTAGGCATACATTTCACCTTTCCGCTGACGGGGCAGGTGCAATTGGGATAGCCAGTGGACGACTAACAGCTGGTGGCTGTGAGAATAAGAATTTCCATACTGGGCCGGGCACGGTGGCTCATGCCTGTAATCCCAGCACTTTGGGAAGCCGAGGCGGGCGGATCACGAGGTCAAGAAATCGAGACCATCCTGGCCAACATGTTGAAACCCCCGTCTCTACTAAAAAATACAAAAATTAGCTGGGCGTGGTGGCGCGCGCCTGTAGTCCCAGCTACTTGGGAGGCTGAGGCAGGAGCATTGCTTGAACCCGGGAGGCGGAGGTTGCAGTGAGCCGAGCTCTCGCCACTGCACTCCAGCCTGGCGACAAAGCGAGACTCTGTCTCAAAACAAACAAACAGAAAAACACAGCAGTTAGGGTATACACACGTCGACCCCACCACGGCCGCTACACGGCCTCCTCCTAGACCAAGTCCCTGCCTCTGCGCAGTCGCAGAGCTTCGCCAGAACACCATAAGCCTAGGCGCCAGGACTTCCGGGAAGTAACGGCGTCTCCGAAGCCGATTGGTTGTTGCTTTGCTCCAACCCTGCGTCTGTGGAATTATTTTTGCAGCGCGTGCGTGTTGTCGCTACTGAGCAGCGCCATGGCGGACTCGGACGCACTGGGCTTTGAACACATGGGCCTCGATCCCCGGCTCCTGCAGGTACACGGGAGGGCTGGGGAGCCGGTTTATGGGCTCCACGAGACACACCATCACTCTTCGCGCCACTTGAGCTGCACTCCTGGTCTCTCCTAGGCTGTCACTGACCTGGGCTGGTCGCGACCTACGCTGATCCAGGAAAAGGCCATCCCACTGGCCCTAGAGGGGAAGGACCTCCTGGCTCGGGCCCGCACGGGCTCCGGGAAGACGGCCGCTTATGCTATTCCGATGCTGCAGCTATTGCTCCACAGGAAGGCGGTGGGTAACGAGAGAGCTGAGCGGTGGAAGGAGGCGAGCCCCAAAAGCCTGGGAAGAGCGGTTCCTGTTTGTCTGAGGTTCTCTCTTGGCCCTATGCCCATGCAGGCTGGCCTGGAGTTCAGGTTACCTGGATCCTTGTCCAGGCCCTGCTACGACCAACCTTTGTGTAATCTTCAACAGAGCACTTTCTTTTCTTTGTTACATAAACAGGGCACATCGCTCTTTTCTACTTACAGAATAATTGTGAGAATTTAGCTCCATAAATTTAAAGTAGCTTCACAGAGTACATTATTCTTTTTGAGGGTCAGTGCCTGGGGAAAACACTCTGCATTCTGAGGCGGGCAGAGTGATGGATGATCAAAATACGGCTCAGTAGTGTGGTAGCAGATGGGTCAGATAGGCTGGAAGGGGTAGAGAAAAGCAGCAGGTGGACACAGTGACATGGATTGGTGGCTAAAGTTTTTAAATTATATTCTTACAGACAGGTCCGGTGGTAGAACAGGCAGTGAGAGGCCTTGTTCTTGTTCCTACCAAGGAGCTGGCACGACAAGCACAGTGCATGATTCAGCAGCTGGCTACCTACTGTGCTCGGGATGTCCGAGTGGCCAATGTCTCAGCTGCTGAAGACTCAGCTTCTCAGAGGTGGGTAAAAGCAGCAAAGCTGCACCTGAATGAAGCTACACAGAGTTGTGGGGTTGGGCTTGTATGTGGCAAAAAAGAGCAAATCCAGGCTGAGATTCAGCTGCTACATTCTCCGATACTGATGTCTTGCCCACCTTCAGAGCTGTGCTGATGGAGAAGCCAGATGTGATAGTGGGGACCCCATCTCGTATATTAAGCCACTTGCAGCAAGACAGCTTGAAACTTCGTGACTCCCTGGAGCTTCTGGTGGTGGATGAGGCTGATCTTCTTTTTTCCTTTGGCTTTGAGGAAGAGCTCAAGAGTCTCCTCTGGTAAGGCAGAGGTGGGTGTGATTCCTAATGGAAACATCTGTGAGTAGGAGTTGGGACTACAGTGGGGTGGCTGGAAGCCAGTTACCGCAGTTAGAGGCTCTTGGAGCTGCAATCTGATTGGATTCTTTCATTTCAGTCACTTGCCCCGGATTTACCAGGCTTTTCTCATGTCAGCTACTTTTAATGAGGATGTACAAGCACTCAAGGAGCTGGTATTACATAACCCGGTAAGGGGCACCATGGAAGTGTCTGGGGCTGCAGGCATGGGGGCACTCAAAGATCTTGACACTTCTTATTAGAGGAGCCTTTGGTGTTTTGGGTGGGATAGTTGTCAGTGTCTCATCCCTGGTTCTGAGGCAGTAAAAGCCAGTGGTCTAAAATCACTATGTATTTCCACGTCTCTACAAGGGATGTCTCCCATTTCGGGTCATACTTTGCCTAAAATCCTGAGCAAGGACGTAAGGGGCGGCTTTGAGCAGCAGAGCCCAAATTCAAAGGCCAACGTTCTCATCTTAAGTAAACTTTACCTTTCAGAAGGCTGGTTGTTACAGGCCTTCCCCACTTGATGTAGTTCTTTATTGATGTGTTTCTCTTCGTTTTATGCTTGGAAGTATTTTATATATGGTTTCTGTGGTATACTCTATATACCACAGCAGTTAGGGCATTTTGGGTTTTTATGTTACAAAACTCGAGGAGACTTAGGGTGCCAGGAATCCTTAAATGCCTGCACTAAAATGTTGATGCTTTGGTTGATGAGTAAGTGGCCATACCATCTCTGTGTTCTCTTCCTTTCTGACCACAGACCCGTCTTCTCCCCAGGTTACCCTTAAGCTACAGGAGTCCCAGCTGCCTGGGCCAGACCAGTTACAGCAGTATCAAGTGGTCTGTGAGACTGAGGAAGACAAATTCCTGTTGCTGTATGCCCTGCTCAAGCTGTCACTGATTCGGGGCAAGTCTCTGCTCTTTGTGAACACTCTAGAGCGGAGTTACCGGCTACGCCTGTTCCTGGAGCAGTTCGGCATCCCCACCTGTGTGCTCAATGGAGAACTTCCACTGCGCTCCAGGTCTGCCACAGCCAACATCTTTGTTGAGATAAGTTGAAGATAGAGACAGAAAGAGGACCCAGTTAATGTTCTGTTTCTTAAACATTTAGTAGGGGCCAGGTTCTAGATGTGACCGATACTGACTGACTTCTCCAAACTCCAAAATACCTATCATTATTTTATTTTTGGCTGAGGAAACTGAGGCACAGTGATTAGGGAAAGAGACTAAGAAGAGAAGAAGAAAGGGTGTTAGTTACTATGATACTAGGGATGGCAGAGGGGCCTCACGCTTGCTCTGCCAAGCTGATCCTCTGTCTGCTCTTGGCTGCAGGTGCCACATCATCTCACAGTTCAACCAAGGCTTCTACGACTGTGTCATAGCAACTGATGCTGAAGTCCTGGGGGCCCCGGTCAAGGGCAAACGTCGGGGCCGAGGGCCCAAAGGGGATAAGTGAGTCCATGCTTCTTTTCCCATCCCTCCTTGGAAAGACGTGGGTGTTTTTTTTTTTTTTTTTTTTTTTTAGCTTTTTAGAAGACTAAAACCAGAGTGCACAGCAGGGAGTCAAATCTTCCAGGCCTGGCTGGTAGTGTAGTGCAGGGAGGCCCACTTGCTCGGCTGCCTGGATACAGAGAAGGGAGTGAACGGTGCACACTGCACATGCAGCATGAAGGGCAAGACTACTGGGGTTGTTGACATGCAGATCCCTCCAGGGGACATGGTCCGGTCCATCCTGCATTGGGGGTATGGCTGTGACTTGCAGGGAGCATATTTTGAAGGGAAAAGGAACTCCCTCCACCCTCTGGTCTCTGTCCACCTGAAGGCTTGACTGGCTCAGGGTTGGTTCTCAGATCACCCTGTAGGGCAGTGAGTTCTGCTTTTGTCCCAGAACAGAGGTCAGACCAGGATTTGGCTACACATCAAAGCTCCAGGCTGCCCCAGGAAACCCTGGCTCCTGGAATGGTTCCATTGTTGAAGAGTTCTCTGTATATCAGGATCTTACGATCTACAGGCTTTGTTTAGAGGAAGTTTTGCTGGCTCAGCTCATGAATACCTGCCCAGAGGAGAGGAAGGGTCCAGCTGACATTGAATAATCTCTGCAGGGCTTCTGATCCAGAGGCAGGTGTGGCCCGGGGCATAGACTTCCACCATGTGTCTGCTGTGCTCAACTTTGATCTTCCCCCCACCCCCGAGGCCTACATCCATCGAGCCGGCAGGTAGGGGGGCTAGGAGTATGATGTATCGGGCACCTGCATGGTGGGCATGCCAACGGACTTGGGGTGTGCTGGACAGAGTCTGCGGGTCGGAGATGCAAGCTGTACCGTCTCCCCTTGCAGGACAGCACGTGCTAACAACCCTGGCATAGTCTTAACCTTTGTGCTGCCCACAGAGCAGTCCCACTTAGGCAAGATTGAGGAGCTTCTCAGTGGAGGTAAGAGCCTGGCCCTCTTGTGGGCCTGGGCCAGGGTCAAGCTTCTCCCACGATGCCTTAAAACTCCATGATTATGATGACAGAGGTCACAGTATAGTATGATAGGCCACATCCACCATCCATCCTTGTTCTGCCCTGAGTGGCAGGCATTGTCCCCCTTGAGATATGAACAAATTGAGGTAATTTGTCCAAAGTCGTGTTTACTGTCTGCCTCCTGAGCATTTAGTGACCTGACGTGTTGTTGTGACAGCTCAAGACAGCACCTGAGCCTAAGGTGCTAGGTGGTCCTGGACTGCTCTCTGTGGCCATCGTCATGGGGTGCCTTGACTCCCAAGGAATACCATGGGGTACTTCTTGGGAGAGAAGAGAGTGGGTGATGGGTTCTTGGGCTTGGGGCCGCACAGCCACACACAGGGACAGATGGGTCATCATTGTAAGAGCCCCAGGTACAGCTAAGCTGCATGTGCAGCATCCCAGGAAGGGTGGGGGGTCCCCTGCTGCTTTGCCCCAAGAAAGAGGTGCAGGAGACCTCCAATGAAGACCCTGTCATAAGGCCTCAGCCTGTGGGACCCTTGCTGCTCTCTTCTCTACAGAGAACAGGGGCCCCATTCTGCTCCCCTACCAGTTCCGGATGGAGGAGATCGAGGGCTTCCGCTATCGCTGCAGGGTGAGCTGCTGCAGTGGGGAGAGGAGTGGGAGCGGAGGGGCTTGGCCCAGGGATCGTACCCGGTTGCTGAGCATCCAGGCATGAGGGAGGGTTTGGGGCAGCCTCACTATCCTGACCTGCAGTGTCCACCCCCAGGACGCCATGCGCTCAGTGACTAAGCAGTCCATTCGGGAGGCGAGATTGAAGGAGATCAAGGAGGAGCTTCTGCACTCCGAGAAGCTCAAGGTGAGGGGTGGGAAGTGAGGAGGGGACAGATCCTAGGCGGCTGCCTTTTTGGAGACTGGCTGAGCTCTGAGTGGTGAGAAGCAGAGAACTGGGCAGTTTTCTGGCCTCTGGCATAGAAAGGGAGGCAGTGGACCCAGAATCATAGAAGGAAGCTAGTCTGTTCTGCTTGGTGGTAAATTGGCACAACCGTATGGTAGACACTCAGTGTCCAGCAGAATTACGAGCTCATGTGTCCCGTCATCCGAAATTCCACTTCTGAAACTTAATCTTGGTTACACTTGTGAATGTGCATGGCCAAGCATGTGCCTGGGTTCATCATGGCATTATCAAGGAACCAAAAGATGGAAACAGCCTGGTGCCACCATCGGGGGCTTATTAGGTAAACTAAGGTGCATCCAGAGCCAAAAGTTACATGAGAAGGAAAGAGGTTGGTTGTGTGTCCATATGAAAGTCTGTAACATTATGCCCAGCACAGAGGGGTTCAGGGTGCTGCCGTGCGTGTCATGGGGAAGGAAGAATGGAAACATCCACTCCAGGAGGTGTGAGAAATGCTCATAGGCAACCGCCTCATGACCTTTAAAACACATGACTGTGTTGTCCTTTGGAAAGCTCAGTCTGTGGAGTCACACAGGAAAGGTGTTGACTGTGGCTCCCACTCTTTCCCCGGTAGACATACTTTGAAGACAACCCCAGGGACCTCCAGCTCCTGCGGCATGACCTGCCCTTGCACCCCGCGGTGGTGAAGCCGCACCTGGGCCATGTTCCTGACTACCTGGGTGAGTGTGGCCTGATGGGGCAGGAGGCAGCAGGCTGGGGAAGTGGCATTAATTTCTCCACTGCTGTGTTAGCGCCTGTGCTTGGTGCTGGGACTGGTCAGGCAGAATAGGACCTGGAGACCTGGGCAGCACGTGAGCACATAAATAGGCACACCCCTGTGTTTCTAAACTTGTTTGCCTGGTCCCACGGGTTAGCTGTTGCAGTCTCCGTTTTGGAGATGAGGAATTTGAGGCAGTGCAGAGTGGGTGGCAGACCCAGGATCTCAGGCCAGGTGGTCTCCAGGGCTAGGCTAAATGGCTATCTATGGGTGGAAGGTAGTGAACAGGTTTGGGAAAGAGTCACGGGCAGGAGGCAGAGACAGCCACCTGTGCTGCAAAAGACTCAGGATTGGCAGCTGCTAAAGTCAAGGCCAAGGTATCTGTGGAGTCTCTAGATAAGAACAGTCAACAGGGAGACAGACACTATAAAGCCAAAACAGACGAGGTGGCAAGAGAAGAGCCAGTGGTGGTGTGAGAGGTGCAGGGGTTGGCAGGCGTGAGGTCCGGACCCTGGGATTGGTTTCTGTGGTGCAGCCCAGGCGAGAGCTTCATGTGACCATTAAAGCTGGGCACTTCTCATCTTAGGCAGGCTCTAGGTGATGACTTCTTTCAGTGTCTCATAGGAAGTGTTTTGGTAATGAGTATGTGTGACTTTTATGCCTAAAATGGGTTAAAGGAGAAGAGTGGTGGAGAGGGGGCTCTGGGCAGCAAGTGCAGGAACCTTCCCAGTGCCACAGGGTCTGCTCAGCCTGGACCTGCAGCCAGCCGGTGACTGGTGTTGCTGCTGTGGAGGTGAGAGAGCGTGGAGATGGAATGTTCCAGGGCAGGAAAAGCCTGGGCACTGGGAAAGGAAGGACCTAGAAGAAATGGGAACGTGAAAATGCCAGAGAGAAAGTGCTGGGGGCCAGGTTCCCACAAGACAGTGAGCTGGAGGAGACCCCAGTCTAGGTCCTGGCCTGAGCTGTAAGGAGGGCAGGAGGGAGGGAGGGAGAGGGTGAGGCCGGAGCTTTGGCCTGAGGAACCTAGTCAGCTCCTATAGTGGAGTCACTTGCCAAGGTGTGGCCAGGAGGTTTAGAAGAGCCAGGAAAAGGTGGAGAGGTGTCAGGATGTGGGATGTTTGGCACTTAAAAGGGAGGGCCCAGGTGTGGTTGGCCTGGGGGAGTCCATGCGGTAGGCGAGGTGAAGATACAGCCCAGACCAGGTGCAGCTGGGATGTGGGGCCCGCCGAACCTGTAGTAATGGGCCACAGGTGAGGAAACTACCTGTTGATTTTTATTTCAGCTACATTTCTTTCTATAAGGATGTCTGTCTTTTTCTTTCTTGTTACACGTTTATTAAAACAAGTCTAAACAATACAGGAAAGCAATTGAGATAGTGGAAGTCTAATATGCTCACATTATCCTAGCCCTGTGCAGATGCGTAGGCTGCCAATTGGGTCAGAATTCAAGAATTTGCTGCAGAATCAGTGGGAGGGCAGGGGCGGGAACAGCAGCGGTGCGCCCACTGCTCAGGCAAGCATCTCTTCCAGTTCCTCCTGCTCTTCGTGACCTGGTGCGCCCTCACAAGAAGCGGAAGAAGCTGTCTTCCTCTTGTAGGAAGGCCAAGGTACGGCCCCTGGGGCCTTGGGGACAGCTGCAGGACTCCTCCCCACCTGCTCTTTTGTCATCACCAGAATGTGTAGGCACGTTGCCCTAGGGAGTGGGAGAGAGGGCACCCAAGAACTGCTCCCCAAAAATCTGGTGGCTGGGACAAAATCTGGTGTGGGCTAGGGATACCTCTGCAGCCACCTGCAGGCCCTGCTTTACTTTGCCCAGCTGCCCCTTCCCCTTTCACTGTCTGCAGCACCTTCTGGGCTTGTTGGCCAGGTGCTGGCATGGCTCCCTTTGTGTCTTTTTCAGTTTGCGTGGGTGGGAGGGCGGGTGGATAGTCTGTCAGCCTGATTCCCCCAACTGACCTGCGATTGCCTCCATAGAGAGTGAAGTCCCAGAACCCACTGCACAGCTTCAAACACAAAGGAAAGAAATTCAGACCTGCAGCCAAGTCCTCCTGAGGTTGCTGGGCCTCGAGCTGAGCACAATGTGGAGCACAGGCTTCCCTCCTGCACGGACAGGCGAGGCTCTGGTGCTTGCTGCACAGACTGAACAGACCGTTCTGGGGCCGCCAGTGCTGGGCCCTTCAACTCCTTGGCACTGCCAGGCTGGCATCTTGCCCCTTGCCAACAGAATAAAAATTTTAGCTGCCCCAGTTTGTGCCTCCAGCATATGAAAAGGACTGTTCCCCCAAAACATCAGGAGTCAGGAAACATCCAGAAGACAGAAGCTGGCTCTGCGGCTGCATGCAGTGCCTCACTTGGCCAGCAGGGGTCAGCCATGCAAAGCTGCCCCCAGCCATGAGAAGAGAAGCCCTCGCTGGCAGGTGGCTTCTGCAATCCTGCTTCCTGGGATCGGGCAGACAGATGGGCCTGCACCCCTGGGAGATGGGCCTTCCCGACTGCCAGCCTTCATCTTCTCCAGCACACGCACATGTAGATTTCTGAGAGAAGCTGCCTGCCCTTCCTTAGAAGAGCCAGGGCAGCTATCTGCTGCTCCCTTTCTGAGCAGCTGTTGATGTGTGAGCTGTGTCTGAGTTATGCACATAAGCGACAATATAACATGCACACCCACATACTGTTCCTTGTGCTTTGGCCTGCCTCTCCAGCTGCCTTCTCAGCCTGAAGGCTGGGCCTGTCTGCTGGCTCAGGGCCCTAGATTGCATGTTACCTGCTTACCAGGCACCACAAGGCCAGGCTGGGGACATGAGGTTGCGCAGGGGGAGGGGGAGGAGAAACTAGGGGTTTTTAGAAAGAAGCCAAGTTTTTTCTTTGCAAAAGTTTGTACAGAGACAAGGGGGGGCTGGGCCTTTGGTCACGACAGGACTGAAGGTACCAGGACCCAAGATTTGGGATCTCCATGATCCCTGCTCCTCTTCTGTTAACTCCTGAGGATTTCCGCGAAGCCAGCGTGTGTGTTGAGAGTAGGGTGGTGGTATTTTCTGGGCAGGTGTGAACTAGAGCTGCCAGGGAGCTGCAGACAGTATTCTTGCAGTCTGTGGTGATTAGGAATATTCAGAACGAAAAAGAGTTAATGGAACTGGAGAAAAAGCAACCATTTGAGCATCTGCTGGGAGATGCCTGTCAACTGCACAGACCCTATCAGTGGGCATCCCTCCCAGCTTTGGAAGTTGAGATAGGGCGGAGAGTGCCTGCAGTTCTGAGGCCTGGTCCTTGTGCCAGGTTGGTCTTTCCACCTTGCTTCATGGGGTGCTGAGGCTGGCCCTGGGCACAGTGAGTGCTCTGGATGTTACAGCCAAACTGTGTTCTAAAGTTACATACCCCGTCTCCAGTATGCTTGTCTCTCTGACCCTGTCACTTCCAGGCACACCCTGCCTAGAGAGCTTGTATCCCAGAGCCACCCTGGATGGAGAAGAGATTGGGTTTCCCCAATGATTTCCTTCTTTGGGGGATGAGGTAGAGGAGCATGGAGCCAGCCTGATGCTGTATTCCTGCCTGGGGACAGCAGGGTCTGGGCCCAGAGCAGAGGAGTTTGGGTAAAGGTATGGTGGCTCTTTGTCAAAGTGTATGTTCCTTCCTCCTAATGGCCTCCTTGGGGGGAGCTGTTTCTGTGTTTTAGGTGGGGGAGGTGAGGCTCAGAAGTTAACCTGGTGAATGAGGTTCTCTGCAAGGTTTGGGCTCTGACTTGTCCACCCCGGTGGAATAGTTGGTACCACAGGACTTTTGCTTTGGGGTTAGGTACCATTGCGGGCACTCTGGGGCCAGGGCATTGGAAAGAATGGGAGGATTGCTTGAGCCCAGAAGTTCAAGAGTTTGAGGCTGTATGTATGATCATGCCACTGCACTCCATCCTGGGCAACACAATAACACACACACACTCACTCTCTCTCTTTCTTTTTTTTAGATGTAGTATTGCTGTGTTGCCCAGGCTAGAGTGCAGTAGTGCAAGCTTGGCTCACTACCACCTCTACCTCCTGGGTTCAAGCAGTTCTCCCTCCCTCAGCCTCTCGAGTAGCTGGGATTACAGGTGGTCACCACCATACCCAGCTGAGTTTTGTATTTTTAGTAGGGACAGGTTTCATCATGTTGGTCAGGCTGGTCTTGAACTTCTGACCTCAGGGAGTCCACCCACCTCGGCCTCCCAGAGTGCTGGGATTACAGGCATGAGCCACCACGCCTGGCCATGAGACCTTTTCTTTAAAAAATAGAGAATGGGAAGGTCCATCTTCATGTTCTGAGACTAAAGAGAGTATACAGGGCTCGTTCAACACCTCACCTGGGAGGCAGATACCATGGGCCCATTTACGTGTGAACAAACAGGCACTCAGGGTTGGCCTCTTGGACTCAGTCTCTGTCCAAAGCCTGTGCCCTTTGCACAAACGTGCAAATCAGGACTGGGCAGGCCTTGGTTGAGGGTGTGTGTGCTATGGCCAAATGAACCTAGGGCTCTCTGGAAGCCTAGGCTTCACTAAACAGCAGAGAGGCTTGGATGGTTTCCAGGCTGGTGGAGCCCTGGGCTCAAGCAGGAAGGTCAGGAGAGTGCAGTGGCATCTCTGCTCTGGGCTGGCACAAGTCTTGCCCACACCTACACCTGAGTGGGTGCCTGGGTGCTTGGACTGTGCTGGGGTTTGGAATTAGATGGATGAGGCACAGTCTTTTAGGCAAGGAGCAGAGATGGTCAACTAATGCAGACTGCTCAATAGTCATGTGGGGAGTTCAGGGTACTGGAGGGCTGTAAGGGGCCCTCACCCAGTTGGATAGAATGCTGGCTTCCTTGAGAAAGTGAGGTTTATGCCAAGATGGGAAGAGTAGGAGGGAACAGCAATCCTAGCAGGGGGAACAGCATGTGCAAATTACCTGGGGTGGGAGGAATCCCTGCACATTTGAGGGTGAAAAGATCAGAGGGTTGTCATCAAAATGCGCAACAGGGGCTCAAAAATTGATTTATTTTTGGAAATATAATAGTCACGTCTTAAAAAATGAAAAGATACAGAAGACAAAGGTGTTTTTTGTTTTGTTTTCGAGATGGAAACTTGCTCTGTCACCCAGACTGGAGTGCAGTGGTGCAATCTCAGCTCACTGCAACCTCCGTCTTCCAGGTTCAAGTGATTCTCCTGCCTCAGCCTCCCGAGTAGCTGAGATTACAGGCATGTGCCACCACGCCCAGCAAATTTTTTCATGTTTTTAGTAGAGAGGGGGTTTCACCATGTTAGCCAGGATGGTCTCGATCTCCTGACCTCATGATCTGCCCACCTCAGTCTCCCAAAGTGCTGGGATTACAGGTGTGAGCCACTGTACCTGGCCTTGACAGAGTGTTTTTGAAAGCAAAGATATTCTGATGATACAGCTGGTGATAGCAGATGGGAGGACAGTGGTATGCCCAGAAACCTCTGGACCTAGAGCACAAAAGGCTCAGGATACATTCGCAGCCCAGCTGATTCTCTGCCAGCATCTGCCTAGGATGCATGACTCAGCTTTTGGGGAATTTTGAGACTTTGGACTTTAGGGGCAGGGGCCCCAAGAGGCAATGGTGATAAAATCGAATTTGAGCAGGGAAGGTTCCCCTGTCAACTGTCATCTTTTTCCCCAGGAACATCATTATGTAAGACGCCTGCCTGTGGAACAGGCTGTGAGTTGCTGCTCTTCCATTCCTCACAGCCATTTTTTATGAGGGTAAAGATGGAAAGGAGTGGTTCATCGTGGCAGTGTGCCAGGCATGACGCTGGGCAAATGCACATTATTTAGTTTATCTTGAAATGCTTTTGGAACTCAATGCATCTAGCATCTGTGTAGTTCTCCAGCCTACCTGTAAACCTGCTGGGAAGTAGTAGGATTGGCGTAGAATGCACCAAGGGTATCTGGCACTAGAGAGCTAGAGAACAAGGCACATCAAGGGGGTCTCCAGATGAATACACCAAGAGCTGTCTCCACCACGTAGCATCCCGCTGTGGCTCACCTCAACGTTCCACATGCTCTGGGCACAGTGGCCAGGTCAGACCACAATGGGCACTTTATGACTGTATGGTCTCATTCGGGGAAGGCATGTCGCTTTTCTTGGCCCTCTCTAGGTGCTCACCTGTAAGTGGGGGTAAAATGCCCCCTCCGAGGGTTCCTGTAGGGGCTGATGTGGCTCAGGCACCTGACACATCTGTTGCAGCCCAGCTCTGTGCTAGCAGCTCCCAATGCCTATTGAATCCACCATTGTCTTTGAGACGTGTCTCCATACTTCCATGCGAACACGTATAGGGTACAGGCTGGGGTTCTGCATTTGGGTACTCACTTCCATCTCAGGTGAGGCCAAAGTTGCTGGTCTCTAGTTCACAGTTTGAGAGGCAAGGTTTTAATATCCATCACACACATTTATTTTGCAGATTGGCAAGAGCCCAGATTGACTAGCCAACCCAATGTCACCTGACCAAGTGGTAGAGGGGAGGTGCTCTGTCTTTCAGACTCTAGTCTGGAATTGGAGGTCGGATACCTAGGTTCAGGTCCCAGGTATGAAATTCTCCTGTCACATCCCTTCTCTGAGCCCAACACTTCATCCAAAAGTCATGGTGACGTGGGAGGCCAGGTAAAGTAGGAGATGTTTAGCTAGATTGGAATTTAAAATAAACAGTGAGGAATTTTACAGCATTACCGTGTCCTGTCCAATATTTGGGACATATACTAAAACAAATATTCACTGTTTCTCTGAAATTCCAATATAGCTGGGTATCCTGCTTTTTTTTTTTTTTTTTTTTTTTTTGAGATGGAGTCTCACTCTTGCGCAGGCTGGAGTGCAGTGGTGTGATCTTGGCTCACTGCAGCCTCTGCCTCCTGGGTTCAAGTGATGCTTCTGCCTCAGCAACCTGAGTAACTGAGACTACAGGCTTGTGCCACCACACCCAGCTAATTTTTGTGTTTTTAGTAAAGATAGGGTTTCACCATATTGGCCAGGCTGGTCTCAAACTCCTGACCCTGTGATCCACCTGCCTCGGCCTCCCAAAGTGTTGGGATTACAGACTTGAGCCACTGCACCCAGCCAGCATCCTGCTTTTTATTTGCTAAATCTGCAACCCTAGGGTGTGAAACCTCTCTGACCCATGCACAGCCTCCTCCAGGAAGTCTTCCTGAGCCCCATCCTGGGCTGGGCATCCTCCTATGTGTGTCTGATACTGCTCTGACCTCATGAAGCTTCATTGCTAGGGGGCCTGTCCCCATCTTGGTGTGGGAGCCCTTTGGAGGCAAGGACCATGTCAAGTTGTGCACGTGTGTGTTCCTTCTGAGAGTATCCCTAATGCCCTGGAGGTAATTCTCTTTTCACAACCTTTCTACTGCCTGAGGCTTTTGAGGACTAATTCTAGTTAAAAGTGGAGGGAAAGGATGTGGTAGGAATCATGGAGTTGGACTCTGCACCCTTCTCTGCAGCAGGCAGGACCCCTCCCTCTGTGTCACCTCCATGACTCAGGGCTCAGACAGGAAGCCCTTGTCTGCATCCTCCTAGAGGCTCCAACTGTGCCCCGCATAAGCCCAGGGATGCTCCACAGATCTCATGTTTGTCAAGGCCGGGGGTATCAGGTGTAGGCAGGGGCCCATGCCTGCTCCCATCTGGGAGACCCCGCTGCAGTCCCTCTCATGGCCCCTCTTGTTCCCCACGGCTCACTGTATGACTTGTTGGCTCAGGATTAGAAAATGCAGTTCTGTGTCAAGGAGGACCATCACAGAAGACACGGGGCCTAGAATGAAGGGTACCCATCAGCTTGCAGGGCTGGGATGAATGTGAGAAGCAACCGATGCTTGTACAGTAGAGATTAAGCATGTAGGGCCAGTCCCCAGACCTTGTCTCCCCTCAGACTGGACGTGTGCTCTCCATTTCTGGTGGCTACCCCTACACAGTGGTCTGGCTTCACTATCTTAGCCTTGCTCAGGCTAAGACCCTCTTCAGTCAGCACCTGCTGCTGGAATGCTCGGAGCAACATCTTCCCTTCAGGGAGCCCTCAGGAAGTACTTGGGACCTCCCAGCCACTTACAGGTTCAGCCTGTCTCGTCCTCTCCGTGGACCTGCAAGTCCTTCTCCTCAGCAGTGGGCTGGGGGACCAGGCTCCCCAACTGCTTGTGGTTGTTCCAGCGGTGGGGAGATGGATGGTCACAGCCTTGAGTCTCTGGCTTTAACAGCAGTGGGTCCTGACTGCAACTGTATTTCCTGAAGTGAAGTATCTAATACGGTCACTGAAATGTACCAATTGGACCCCTATAGGTGCAAGAATACTTGGTGTAGGAGGTATGGCCCCTGCCCCAGGAACGAAGACCTTGGCCTCCAGAAGCAAAATGCATACATGCAGTGATAGGCCAAGTGCCAAGGGAGACAGCCAGCCCCTGCTATCATGGCCAGAGCAGGGAGAGACCACTCAGGCTTGGATGGTGGGAATCCCCACTGTCAAGGAGATTCTATGGGCAGGCCTTGGGAAGGCCCAGAGGAGCTTGAGAGCCCAGCTTGGCTTGGTTATAGCAGAGCTGGGTGGAGGGAGTGGATTAGTTGGCTTAGCATAGGCTTCCTGCAGGGTGGTGGTTCTCAGCCAGATTTGCCCCAGTGGGGCTTTTAAGAAAGTATGGAAACATTTTACGTGGGTTTTTTTGTTGTTGTTGGGAGAGCGTGACGTCACCACATCGATCGGAAGGAATTTTTTTTTTTTTGAGATGGAATCTGACTCCGTTGCCCAGGCTGGAGTGCAGTGGCGCTGTCTCGGCTCACTGCAACCTTCGCCTCCCGAGTTCAAGAGATTCTCCTGCCTCAGCCTCCTGAGTAGTTGGGACTACAGACATGCGCCACCATATCCAGGTAATGTTTGTATTTATAGTAGATAAGGAGTTTCACCATGTTGGCCAGGCTAGTCATGAACTCCTGACCTTAAGTGATTTGCCCTCCTCGGTCTCCCAAAGTGCTGGGATTACAGGTGTGAGCCACTGTGCCTGGCCAAGAAACACTTTAGGTTATCATATCTGGGGAGTGGATGCTACTGGCATTAGGTGGGAAGAGGCCAGGGTTGCTGTTAAGGTCCTGCAATGCACAGGGCAGCCCCCACAAGAAGTTCTGTGATTGAAAATGTCTCTGCGGTGGAGCAACAGTAGGGGGTGCTCATAGTCAGGTGGTGGACAGCAGGGAATTACAGGTATATCAGTTAGGAGTGTATACAGCTGCAAGTAAGAGACCATCAGACGGCAGGAGTGGGAACAGAATGGTTTATCTTTCTCATGTGTCAAGTGGTACTAGAGTCAGTCATGGTGGCCCTCACTCACAGTCCCAGCAATTCAGGAGGCTGAAGAGGGTGGATCACTTGAGGCCAGGAGTTTAAGACAAGCCTGGGCAACGCAGTGAAATGCTGTCTCTAAAAGTTAAAAATTAGCCAGGGTCTGGGCACAGTGGCTCATGCCTGTAATCCCAGCACTTTGGGAGGCTGAGGCAGGTGGATCACCTGAGGTCAGGAGTTTGAGACCATCCTGGCCAACATGGTGAAACCCCGTCTCTGCTAAAAATAAAAAATTAACCAGGCATGGTGACATGTCCCTGTAATTTCAGTTACTCAGGAGGCTGAGGTAGGATAATTGCTTAGAATTGGGGAGGTGGGCCGGGCATGGTGGCGCTTGCCTGTAGTCCCAGCTACTCGGGAGGCTGAGGTGGGAGGATCAGTTGAGCCCAGCAGTTCTGGGCTGTAGTGCGCTATTCCGATCGGGTGTCCGCACTAAGTTCGGCATCAATATGGTGACCTCCCAGGAGCGGGGGACCACCAGGTTGCCTAAGAAGGGGTGAACTGGCCCAGGATGGAAACGGAGCAGGTCAAAACTCCCATGCTGATCAGTAGTGGGATCGCACCTGTGAATAGCCACTGAACTCCAGCCTGGGCAACATAGCGAGACCCCGTCTCTAAAAAAAAAAAAAAAATTTTAAAGTTTAAAAAAAAGTTCAAAAAAAGAACTGGGGAGGCAGTGGTTGCAGTTAGCTGAGATCACGCCATTACACTCCAGCCTGGGCAACAGAGAACAAGCCTCTGTTTAATAAATAGATAGATAGATAGATAGATAGATAGATAGATAGATAGCCAGGCATGGTGGTGAGCACTTGTAGTCCCAGCTACTCCGAAGGCTGAGGTAGGAGAATTGCTTGAGCCTGGGAGGTCAAGGCTGCAGTGAGCAATGACTGTCACTGCACTCCAGCCTAGGTGACAAAGTGAAACCCTGTCTCAAAAAAAAGAGAAAGAGAGAAAGAAAAAGAAGAGAGAAAGAAGAGAGAAAGGAGGGAAGGAGGAATACATCTGATTTTTGTGTATTGATTTTGTATCCTTCAGTTTTGCCAAATTTATTTATTAGTTCTAATAATTTTTTTATTAAAAAAATTTTTTTGAGATAGGGTCTCACTCTGTTTTCTAGGCTGGAGTGCAGTGGCACAGTTATAGCTCACTGCAGACTCCATTGCCGGGGCTCCAACAATTCTGCCTCAGCCTCCTGAGTAGCTGGGACTATGGGTACACACCAGCATGCCCAGCTAATTATTTTATTTTTTTGTAGAGATAGGGTCTCTTTTTTTTTACTTCTTTTTAAACATTTTTTTTTTTTTTTTAGAGATGGGGTCTCGCTATGTTGCCCAGGCTGGAGTGCAGTGGCTATTCACAGGCACGATCCCACTACTGATTAGCACGGGAGTTTTGACCTGCTCTGCTTGCGACCTGGGCCAGTTCACCCCTCCTTAGGCAACCTGGTGGTCCCCTGCTCCCGGGAGGTCACCATATTGATGCCGAACTTAGTGTTTTAGATTTTCTGCTTCTTCATGAATCACTTTTGGTAGTTGAATGTTTAGCAATTTGTCCATTTCTTCTAGATTATCCAGTTTGTTGTCATACAGTTACTCATAGTATTATCTTGTATTTTTTATTGCTGTAAAATTGTGAAGTTCCCACTTTCATTTGTGATTTTGGTAATATGAGTCTTCTCTCTTTTTTTTAGTCACTTTACCTAAAGGTTTGTTAATCTTGTTAATTTTTTCTTTTAAAATTTATTTTTCTGTATTTTATTTGTATTATTTTAGATTACTCCTTCAGAAGATTTTTTTCAAGAAGCCAACTTTTTGTTGCATAGCCATCTGTATAGTTTTCTAATCTCTATTTCATTTATCTCAGTTCTAGTCTTTATTATTATTTATTTATTTATTTTTATTTTATTGTTTTTTTAAGTAGAGACGGGGCTTCACCGTGTTGGCCAGTCTGGTCTTGAACTCCTGACCTCATGATCCGCCCGCCTCATCCTCCCAAAATGCTGGGATTACAGGTGTGAGCCACTGCGCCCAGCCTATTATTTTTTAAAATTCTAGCTTTGGGTTTAGTTTTTCATGTTCTAGCTCCTTAAGGTGTGCAGTTAGAAAATTTCAAATTTCTTCTTCTCTTCTTCTTCCCCTCCTCCTCCTTTCCCCTCCCCTCCCGTTCCCCCTCCTCCTCCTCCTCCTCCTCCTCCTTCTTCTTCCTCTTCCTCTTTCTCTTTCCTCCTCCTCTCTGTTTTTGTAGAGATGGGCTTTTGCTATGTTACCCAGGTTGGTCTCAAACTCCTGGCCTAATGTGATTCCCCTGCCATGGCCTCCCAAAGTGCTGAGATTACAGGCATGAGGCACCACACCTGGCCCTTTCTTCCTTTTTAAAAAATTAAAATTAAAAAAAAATGTTTTTGAGACAAGATCTTGCTCTGTTGCCCAGGCTAGAGTGCAGTGGTGTGATCTCAGCTCACTGTAGCCTTGACCTCCTGGGCTCAAGCGATTCTCCTCCCTCAGCCTCCCAAGCAACTGGGACTCCAGGCACGTGCCACCATGCCTGGCTAACTTTTTGTATCTCTCTTGTAGAGACAGGGTTTTGCCATGTTGCCCAGGCTGGTCTCACTCAATCCTGCCCCCTTGGCCTCCAAAGGGCTGGGACTACAGGCGTGAGCCACTGTGCCAGGCTGCTTTCTTCTTTGATTGTGCTTTTGGGTAAAAATTTTTCTCTTAGCACAGCTTTGCTGCATCCCATAAGTTTTGGTATGTTGTGTTTTCATTTTCATCTTTCTCAAGGTATTTTTATATTTCCTTTGTGATTTATGTTTCGATCCATTGGTTGTTAAGCATGTGTTGTTTAATTTCCAAATATTGTGAATTTTCGGTTTTCCTTCTGTAATTTATTTACTTATTTTTTTTGAGACAGGATCTTACTCTGCTCACCCAGGATGGAATTCAGTGATGTGATCACGGCTCACTGAAGCAATGATCTCCTGGGCTCAAGCAGTTCTCTCACCTCAGCCTTCTGAGTAGCTGCTACCTCAGGTGTGTGCCACCATGCCTGGCTAATTTTTTTTTGAAACAAGGCCTCACTCTGTGGCCCAGGCTGGAGTGCAGTGGTGCAATTATGGCTCATTGCAGCCTTGATCTCCTGGGTTCAAGTGATCCTCCCACCTCAGCCTCCTGGGAAGCTGGGACTACAGGTGCATACCACCACACCTGGCTAATTTTTTTGTATTTGTTAGTGGGGATGGATTTCACCATGTTGCCTAGGAAGTTCTGAACTCCTGTACTCAAGCAATTCCTTTCCCTCAGCTCACAGGTTTGAGCCACCGCACCTAGCTTATTTTTATTTTTAGAGATGGGGTTTTTCTATGTTGCCCAGGCTGATCTTGAACTCCTGGGCTTAAGAAATCCTCCCAACTTGGCCTCCCAAAGTGCTGAGATTACAGGTGTGAGCCACCGTGCTCAGCCCCTTCTGTTATTACGTTCTAGTTTCATTCCATTGTGACTGGAAAATATTTTCTATGATTTTAATTATTTAAAATATAACAAGGGTTGTTTTGTGGTCTAACATACTGTCTATCCTAGAAATATTCCATAGGCAGTTGAAAGAAATGTGTATTCTGCTGTTGTGGAGTGGAATGTTGTATATATACTTTAGGTCGAAGTGTTTTATAAATGTTCAAGACTTCTGTTTCCTTACTGGTCTTCTGTCTGGTTGTACTATCTATTAGTGAAAATGGAGTATTGAAGTCTCCAACTACTTATTGTTGTCTATTTCTCCTTTCAATTATGTAACGTTTACTTCATATATTTTAAGGTCACATTGTTTGGTGCATATATATTATTATATATTCTTGATGAATTGACCCTTTTAGTAATGTATAATGTCATTTTTGTCTCTTGCAATAATGTTTTTTTTTTCCTATGTGTGTGTGTGTTTTGGTTTTTTTTTTTTTTCCTGAAACAGAGTCTTGCTTTTGTTGCCCAGGCTGGAGTGCAATAGCATGATCTCTGCTCATCACAACCTCTGCCTCCTGGGTTCAAGCAATTCTCCTGCCTCAGCCTCCAGAGTACCTGAGATTATAGGCACCTGCCACCATGCCCAGCTAATTTTTATATTTTTAGTAGAGATGGTCTGTCATCATGTTGGCCAGGCTGGTCTTGAACTCCTGACCTTGTGATTCACCCACCTCGGCCTCCCAAAGTGCTGGGATTACAATAAAACAAAATAAATAAAATAAAATATAGAAATATGATTTTAGGCTGGGCATGGTGGCTCATACCTGTAATCCAAGCACTTTGGAGGCCAAGGCGAGTGGATCACCTGAGGTCGGGAGTTCAAGACCAGCCTGACCAACATGGTGAAACCCTGTCTTAAAAAAAAAGAAAAAGAAAAAAAAGAGATAATTTTATCTATTACCATTCCATTCACCAGTTTTCTATGTTGGCATAGTCAACATTTGTGCTATATGTGTGCTTTAAAATGTAGGAATTTTGTGTTCATCAGCCATTCATGAGTCCTCTTTCTCTCTCTCTCTTCCATGTAGCTAGCCAGCCCTACCTATTGACTCTTTCTAACTAAAATAATTTTAAAAGTGATTTTAATATATGTAAAATATAAGTATTTCCTAGAGTTAAAAAAATCTAATTTGAATTGATACCAATTTAACAGCATATAAAACTCTACTTCTGTACAGCTTTGTCCCCACTTTAGGTTGGTTATTGATGTCAAAAATTTCATTTTATACATTGTTTGCTCAAAAATGTGGAATTATGTTTTTTGGCTGGGTGTGGTGGTTTATACCTGCAATCCCAGTGCTTTGGAAGGTTGAGGTGGGAGAATTGCTTGAGGCCAGGAGTTTGAGACAAGCCTAGGCAACATAACAAGATTCTAGCTTTACAAAAAAGGAAAAAAGAAAGAGTGAGTTGGCAGGCATGGTGGCTCAGGCCTGTAATGACAGCACTTTGAGAAGCTGAGGTGGGAGAATCGCTTGCCTCCAGGAGTTTGAGATCAGCCTGGGCAACACAGTGAGACCCCACTCTACAAAAAAATACAAAAATTTGCCAAGCATGGTGGCATGTGCCTATAACTGGGATTCCAGCTACTTGGGAGCTGAAATGGGAGGACTGATTGAGCCCAGAGGTCGAGGATGCAGTGAGCTATGATTGCACCAATGCACTCCAGCCTGGACCAAAGAGAGACCCTGTCTCAAAACAAATAAACAAAACACCCCCCAAAAAATCCCCAAAGCTATAATAATTCTGGCTTTTATATTTATCCATGTAAATATCTTTATTGGGGATTTTTATTTCTTCAAACATCTTTGAGTTACTGTCTAGCATCCTTTCATTTCAACCTCAAAGAGTCCCCTTAGCATTTCTTGCAAGGCAGGTCTAGTGGTAATGAACCTTCTCAGCTGTTATGTATCTGAAAATGTCTTAACTTCTCACTTATTTTGAAGGAAAGTTTTGCTGGAAATAGAATTTTTGGTTGACAATTTTGTTTGTTTCAACACTTTAAATAAATCAAGCTCACTATCTTTTGACCTTCAATGTTTCTTATGAGTAATCAGCTGATAGTCTTATTGAAGACATCATGTGTGTGATGAGTCACTTTTCTCTTGTTTTCAATATTCTCTCTTAGTATTTGTCTTTCAACTATTTGATTATGAGTCTCAATGTAAGTCTCTTTGCATTTGTACTCCTTGGAGTTTATTGGACTTCATAGATATTTTATGTTCATGTCTCTCATCAAATTTGGAAAGTTTTAGGCCATTATTTCTTCAAATAATCTGTTTATTCTTTCTTCTCCTTATTGAACTTCCATAACACCCATGTTATTTTGTTTCATGATGTATTATAAGTAACTTAGTCTCTGTTCACTTTTCCTCACTCTTTTTCATGTCTGTTCCTCTGAACTGATGATTTCAATTGTCCTGCCTTCAAGTTCACAGATTTTTTTTCCTGTTTTCTCAAATCTTCTCTTGAGCCCCTCTGGTGAAGTTTTCATTTCAGTTATTATCCTTTTCAGGTCCAGAATTTCTGTGTGGTTCTTTTTTTTTTTTATAATTTATTGATAACCTCATTTTGTTCATGCGTAGTTTTCCTAATTTACTTTAGTCCTCATCTGTTTTTGCTCTTAGCTCTTTAAGATAGCTGTTTTAAAGTTTTTTGTCTAATAAGTCTAATGTTGGGCTGCCTTCAACACAGTTTTTTCAACTTGATTTTGTTCCCTTGACTAGGCCATCTTTTCCCATTTCTGTTTGCCTCGTGATTTTGCTGTTGCTGTTGAAAACTGAACATTTAACTATTATAATGTGAGAAGTCTGGAAATCAGGTTCTGTCTCTTCCTCAGCATTTTTTTTCTTAAATTGTAATCTGTTTTTATACTTTCCCAAACTATTTTTGCAAAGACTATTCATTGTTTTTCGTGGTCACCAAAGTGTGTTTCTTTAGCTTGTGTTTAGCCAGTGTTTTGACAGAGATTCCAGGAGCTAAAAAATGACGACACCACCAACACACACACACACAGCATACCTCTTACACCTATTTTAAAACAGAGTCTCGCTCTGTCTCCAGGCTGGAGTGGGTACGAGCTTGGCTCCCTGCAACCTCTGCCTCCCGGGTTCAAGCAATTCTCCTGCCTCAGCCTCCTGAGTAGCTGGGACTACAGCCGAGAGCCACCACACCCAGCTAATGACCTCTTCCATCTTCTACAAATTGGCTGGGACTCTTTTAACACTTAGCTAGACTTGTTCTGAGCCTAAGGATCAGCGTGTGACAAAAGTTTCGGGGATTTTCTGAACATGTGTTTTGCCCTGGGCATCCATGTGACATTCTAAATTTCCTGTATACATAGCTGTTTTATTTTTCTTGAGTTGGATCTCGCTCTGTTGTCTAGGCTGGTGTGCAGTGATGATCATGGCTCACTGCAGCCTCAAACTCATAGGCTCAGGTGATCTTCTTGTTTCTGTTTCCCAAGTGGCTGGGACTACAAGAATGTACTACCATGCCCGGCTAAGCTTTCCCTTCCCTCCCTTCCCCTTCCCTTCCTCCTTCCTTCCTTCCTTCCTTTGTTCCTTCCTTCCTTCCTTCCCTCCCTCTTCCTTCCTTCCTTCCTCTTTCTTTCTTTCCTTTCCTTTCCTTTCCTTTTTCCTTTCCTTTCCTTTCCTTTTTCCTTTTTCCTTTTTCCTTTCCTTTTGTTTCCTGTCAACATCCAGGCCTGGAGTGCAGTGGTGCGATCATGGCTCACTACAGCCTCTAACTCCTGAACTCAAATGATCCTACCATCTCAGCCTCCCAAATAGCTGGGACTACAGGTACATGCCACCATGTCAGCTAACTTCTTAAAAATTTTATTTTTTGTAAAGATGGAGTCTTGCCATATTGCCCAGTCTAATCTCAAACTCCTGGCCTCAAGTGATCCTCCCACCTTGGCCTCCAAAGCACTGGGATTATAGGCATGAGCCACTGTGCTTGGCTTATAGCTGCTTTGAAAATTTATATAAAAAATTTTTTTGAGATAGGGACTTGCTCTATTGCACTGGCTAGAGTGCAATGGCACAATCATGGCTCACTGCAGTCTCAAACTTCTGGGCTCAAGTGATCCTCCCCCCTCAGCCTTCCAAGTACCTGGGACTACAGGTGCATGCCACCATGCCCAGCTATTTTTAAAATTTTTTGTAGAGACAAGGTCTTGCTATGTTGTCCAGACTGGTCTCAAACTCCTGGGCTCAAGCAGTCTGCCTACCTCAGCCTCCCAAAGTGTTGGGATTGCAAATATGAGCCACTGTGCCTGAGAGTTGCTTTTGAATATCCAAGTTATCCAAGCTTCTCCTCTGGGTTTAAAGTGGTCCATTGCATGTCTCTACCTATAACCTCTTGCCCTAGGCATCTTTTCTGAGCAGTGGCCTGATTTTAGGCAAAAGACACAGTATCTTGCATCAGTTCTTCAGGTAACCCCCAGACAAGAAGAGTTGCACGTGGTAGTTTGCAAATAAGGTGGCCTGCTCTCTTTGGAGGGTGGAAACTGAGAACTGTGCTACTATTGTCTCAAGTCCAAAACTGCTGGCTGGGTGCAGTGGCTTACGCCTATAATCCCACCATTGTGGGAGGCCAAGGCAGGAGGATCACTTGAGGCAAGGAGTTTGAGACCAGCTCTGACAACACAGTGAGACCCTATTTCTATAAGCACTTTAAAAAACTAGCTGGGGCCAGGCGCGGTGGCTCACGCCTGTAATCCCAGCACTTTGGCAGGCTGAGGCAGGTGGATCACAAGGTCAGGAGATCGAGACCATCCTGGCCAACATGGTGAAACCCCTGTTCTCTACCAAAAATACAAAAATTAGCTGAGTGTGGTGGTGTGTGCCTATAATCCCAGCTACCTAGGAGACTGAGGAAGGAGAATCTCTTCAACCAGGGAGTCAGAGGCTGCAGTGAGCTGAGATCACGCCACTGAGCTCCAGCCTGCTGATAGAGCGAGACTCCATCTCAAAAAAAAAAAAAAACCTAGTTGGGTATAGTGGCACATACCTGTAATTCTAGCTACTCAGGAGGCTGATGTGGGAGGATTGCTTGAGCCCAGGAGTTTGAGGCTGCAGTAAGCCATGACTGTACCAATACACTTCTGCCTGGGCTATAGAGTGAGACCCTGTTTCAAAAAAAAAAAAAAAAAAAGACCAAGACTCCAAGACTGCTGCCATGCTGGGGAAGGGGTGAAGGGGTGGAGCAAGACTAAAAACACCACAAAAGGGTCGGGTGTGGTGGCTCATGCCTGTAATCCCAGTACTTTGGGAGGCCAAGGCGGGTCGATCACGAGGTTAGGAGTTCAAGACCAGCATGGCAAACATGGTGAAACCCCATCTCTACTAAAAATACAAAAAAAATTAGCTGGGTATGGTGGCTCAAGCCTGTAATCCCAGCTACTCAAGAGGCTGAGGGAGGAGAATTGCTTGAACTGGGACCCAAAAAGGGGAGGCTGTGATGAACCAAGATCTTGCCACTGCAACTCTAGCCTGGACTATAGAGCTAGACTTTGTCTCAAAAAAAAAAAAAAAAAATAGTTGACTGATCCTGCCTAGGGCGGGCTGGGTAGCACTTAGGTGGGCTGTGCCATGCAACCTCTGGTGCTGCCAACCGTGGATGAGCTCTAGGCGTGCGGGCAGCCTGGCACGGTGCTCCACTTTGTCAGTGTGTTAGGATGCCATCCTGTACCAACTTGGCTACTGGAATCCCCGATCATAAAGTGAAATATTCAAAGCTCTCCAGCACAGATGATGGCTACGATGACCTTCAGTTTAAGAAAAGCCCTCCAAAGATCCCTTACAAGGCCATTACACTTGCCACTGTGCTGTTTTTGATTGGCAGATTTCTCATTATTATAGGCTCCCTCCTGCTCTCAGGCTACATCAGCAAAGTGAGGGCAGACCAGGCCGTTCCAGTCCTGATCATTGGCATTCTGGTGTGTCCTACCCGGATTTTACCACCTGCTTACTATGCATCCAAAGGCTATTGTGGTTACGCCTATGATGACATTCCAGACTTTGATGACTAGCACCCACCTCATATCTGAGAAGAGTCACAGTAGGACTGCCCCAGCTTTAAGATACCCAGCAGAAACTCTAGATAAGGCCTAAGGAATTCTGCAGCTTGCAGATGTTTAAGAAAACAATCACCAGATTTTATGGGTTCTTCCCAAAGATATTAACTGAGCCTACAGTTAGCTAGTTAGGATGTGACCTGCTCTGTTTTTCATCCCTTGGCCCTGGCAAGAGCTCCTGACAAGTTTTTCCACAGGAATATGTATCATGGAAGAATAGAGGTTATTCTGTAGTGGAAAGTGTTGCCTGCCACCACCCTCTGTAGAGCTGAGCATTTCTTTTAAATAGCCTTCATTGCCAATTTGTTCTTGTAGCAAATGGAAGAACGTAGTATGGCTAATTTCTTACTACTAAGTAATTTATTTAAAAAATATCTGAGTATCTTGGCGGGGCGCGGTAGCTCATGCCTGTAATCCCAGCACTTTGGGAGGCCAAGATGGGTGGATCATGAGGTCAGGAATTCGAGACCAGCCTGACCAACATGGTGAAACCCCATCTCCACTAAAAATACAAAAAAATTAGCTAGGCATGGTGGCACGCACCTGTAATCCCAACTACTCAGGAGGCTGAGGCAGAATTGTTTGAACCCAGGAGGTGGAGATTGCAGTCAGCCGAGATCGCACCACTGCACTCCAGCCTGGGCAACAGAGCAAGACTCCATCTCAAAAAAAAAAAAAAAATGTATATATATATATATTGGAATATCTTATCGTCTACACTTAACCCTACCTTCATGTTCCACTGGAAGACTTTGGTAAAAATCAAAGATCAGTGAGTTCACCTGTAATATTTTTTTTTACTTGCCTTCTTATTGACAGCAGCCAGGAATGTTTTAGCCTGCACGGCAAGTTTTCAAAATGTAAATACTTTCTCTGTTTAACAGTCCTTGGCCCATTCTGATCCAGTTCACCAGTAGGTTGGACAGCATATAATTGGGGTCATTTTATCCCTTCTAAATCAAGATGTTCTGTAGATTATTCCTTTAAGGGCAGGACTTTTGGCTGTTCCTAATGAAACATGTAGATAAATGTTTATTAGTTAGAGTTTACAGCCCTGTTGCTAGCACCTTGTATTACATCATTATTCTGCTTATGATTGCAAGGCTCAGCCTGGATGCCTGGAGCACTAGATTGCCTTAGTTTGATTCTATTTTTTAGCTTGCAAAAAATGACTTATATTTCAAAGAAATTAAAATGTCAGAAAAAACAAACAAAACAAAAAAATAGTTAAAGGCCGGGGGTGGTGGCTCACGCCTGTAATCCCAGCACTTTGGGAGGACAAGGTGGGTGGATCACCTGAGGTCGGGAGTTCGAGACCAGCCTGACCAACGTGGAGAAACCCCGTCTCTACTGAAAATACAAAAAATTAGCTGGGCATGGTGGCGCACGCCTGTAATCCCAGCTACTTGGGAGGCTGAGGCAGGAGAATGGCTTAAACCAGGGAGGCAGAGGTTGCCGTGGGCTGAGATCACACCACTGCACTCCAGCCTGGGTGACAAGAGCAAAACTCTGTCTCAAAAAAAAAAAAAAAAAAAAGCACAAAACTTTGCTACTGTTTTGAAGATGGCCTTTTTAAAATTGAGTGTTTGCCTGGTTGCTGTAGACCTTTGTTTTCTAGAGCGCCAACAAAGTTGTTCTGACAGTTCTCTGCATGTTTATTCAATATTTCAGTTTGGAAATGAGAGCTTGGAACTTCCTAGTCCACCATTTTGCTGATGTCATTTCCAAAGGCATTTTTTGCGTCTTGACTTTTCCTCATGTTCAATGCTGCTTCAGGACCACAAGATGGTTGCTGTAGCTCAGACTTTCCATCTGTCTAGGGCAGCGAAAAGTGGAGAAGGCTAGAATATCGTGCCAGCTGCATAAATCTCCTTTAATGAGGAGAGGAAAAGCCTTCCCATGGGCCAGGACTGGATCACATGGCCACTGCTAGCTGCAAAGGGGGATGGGAGAGCAGAGAGAGCCTCTCTCACCTGAGCAGTGGACTCAGTCCTTCACCAAATAGAGTCCAGCTTCTGATGGCAAGAAAGATGAAGAGGTCACCAGCAAGCTGGTTACCCCAAAGAGCCAGAAGTTGTGGATGTGATTACTCACATCTGTACCGGTCAGAATGTTGTACACATATCCAGCCAAGGCTGTGGTCCAGGTCAGGGGACCAGCTTGGTAATGTCACCTACCTTCCTCTCAGCCCAGATCCCCAGACTCTTTAAATGCTGTTGGGATGCAGACCAGCATGTCAGCAAGTGATTTGAATTTATTTTTTATGGGTACACAGATTATATATTTATGGGGTACATGAGGTATTTTGATACAAACATACAGTGTATCATAATCACATCAGGCTGTAAGTGGGCTGTGCATCACCTCAAGCATTTGTCACTTCTCTGTGTTACAAACATTCCAATTATACCCTTTTAGTTATTTTAAATGTACTCTGACTGTAATTACCCTGTTGTGCTGTCAAATACCAGCTCTCATTCATTCTATGTAATTATATTTTTGAACCCATTAACCATCTCTGCTTCCCCCACCCCCCGCCCCACTACCCTTCCCAGTCTCTGGGAACATCATTCTACCCATTCTCTGTTGCCCTGAGTTTGTTTTGATTTTTAGCTCCCACAAATGAGTGAAAACACATGAAGTTTGTCTTTCTGTGCCTGGCTTATTTCAGTGAGTGACCCTGAAGTCTCCAGGGATTGTCTGCACATGACTCACCTGGGGCAGCCTCTGCCAGGCGTCACCCCAGAGCCGACCACAGAGGGCTGCTCTGCTGATGGCTGGCTCACCCCGGCTGCTCCCTTAGTGAACTGGCACAGCTCCGGGCCCCTCTCTGGACCTGCTCAGAGTAGCCACATTTCAGGGGTGTCTTATGATTTCAATATCAAGCTTATAATATCAGTCTTACTAATACCAACAGAAAGTGGAAAATGAGGTATTATCTGGCAGTCATTAAATTAGTAAGGTCTAATGACAAACATAATACATGGTGAAGGTGAGACTGCGGGGAGATGGTGCCTTTGCAAGTTGCTCCTGTCAGTGGCAGGAGTCTCATGGCCCTTGGGAAATCACCGTGTTTTCATTACCCAAGACCGGCATCAACCCTTCACCAGATTCTAATTACTGAGAATCTGATAATTACCCGATAAATCCTAGATTAGCCTGAGGAAAGAATGAGCTGTCCATGTAAGAATTGTAAACATCGGGCCGGGCGGGATGGCTCAAGCCTGTAATCACAGCACTTTGGGAGGCCGAGGCGGGTGGATCACGAGGTCAGGAGTTCAAGACCAGCCTGGCCAACATCGTGAAACTCCATCTCTACCAAAAATACAAAAATTAACTGAGCATGGTGGTGGGCACCTGTAGTTCCAGCCACTTGGGAGGCTGAGGCAAGAGAATCGCTTGAACCCAGGAGGCGGAGGCTGCAGTAAGCCGAGATTGCGCCACTGCACTCCAGCCTGGCAACAGAGTGAGAGTCCGTCTCAAAAAAAGAAAAAAAAAAAGAATTGTAAACATTGTACTCTCACAAATCTCACCTGGGGGAACTTGTTTTAAGGAAATTTTTTTTTCAGGGGAAAGCACGAACGTCGTCGCTCACTACCACAAATTATGTGTTGTTTCCCACATTTAGGGAAATTGCAGGGGTCACATCCGGAGTGCAATGGATAAGCCTCACCCTGGGAAAACCAGCTTCGTGATCATGGTAGCTCCCCTGACAGGTAACTATAAGTAAATAAATTTTTAAAAAGAGGAAACATTGTTAGGCCTAAAGAAGTCAACCAGAAACTTCTTTATCAAAAATGAACTATTGTGAATCAGCCAGTCAGCACCAGAAGAGGAGAAGAGCCATGCGTTCTGTGACCATAACTCAGTCACAGACACGCTGATCAGAGATTGAAGGCAATGGGGAGGATTTTTGTGACAAGAGAAAAAGCAGGATGCATGTGTACGTATCATATGGTCACAACTCGGCATGTGTGCCCAGAGGCACTGTCAGCTGGGTTGGGAGATCGGGCGTGAAATTTTCACTGTTACTCTGAGCAGGGTTGTGCTGCTGTCACACTGTTTGTGTTTCACAAAAAACCCCAGGAGATCATATAGCTGGACTCCCTCTCTGTGGTGCTGGGATGGGCACAGCTGGGCTCCAGGGGCTCAGCCTAGGCAGCCCCCACAAGAACATATGAAAGGCAGGGTGGGCCTTGAGCCCACTGCAGCAGGTGCTGGTGCTGGACCCTTCCTGTTCTGACATTCACAGCCTCATATGTGCCAACAGTGACTTCTTGTAGCAAGTGCTCACAGCCCTGCCTAAGGCCCTTTGACACTGAGTGCACCTGCCATGTGCTGGGGCTAAAGCTCCCAGGTGTGTCCTCAACCAGTGACAGATGAATGTGGTGGAAAGTGTGCGTGTCCTTATTCCTTGGAGGGGACCCTCTTGGGCATGTCTCCACCAGCTCCTGGAGGTCCCTGGGGGCAGGAGGTCCCTTGGATGCACTCTGGTCAGCTTCCTGCCATCCCCTGGCTCATTCCCCACTGCCCTACTGCTGTCATCTGGGGTCACCTCCGCAGTAAACTCTTTGCACTGGGATCCTTCTTTCAGGATCTGCTTCTGGAGGAACTGGACGACAACACCAGGAACAGAAAACATAGAGAGGCAGCTTCATGGGTGGTGGAGTCTCTGCTCTGCTGGCCAGGGAGTTGGGAGCAGTGCTGGGAAGGTGCTGGGCAGAGCTGTCACTGCATAGGGGCAGGCCTGAGGCTGCTGACTGTCTTTCCTCTCCATGATGGCCGTCTCCAGGGCTTAGGGGTCAGCCTGACCCTGCCTTGGCCCCCTTTCTCTCAGCCTCTGTCTTCCCCCACATGAGCCTGGGTGGTTTCCCTGTGAACCAGGCAGGGGTCCACAGAACACAAGAGACAGGTCCCTCCCTGCGGCTGCCTCCAGTAGGTGGCCATGCAGCAGATGTTCCCGAGAAGCTGCCCTTATCTGCAGCTCAGCTTTGGTAATAAGGGCCAAGGTTATGGCCCATCCTAGTGATAGTGAGAGCCCAAGATAGGCCTTGAAGATTCCTATCAGGAGGAAGCAGAAGGTGTGTCCCATGCCCCTGGGCCCAGGTGGAAAGAGCTGCTGCTCAAGGCTCCCGGACACGCTCTCTCCCTTGCTGGCGGTGACTCGTGGGGCAGGCTTGGACAAGGGACAAGAGGGAGAAGGTTGCAGGGGAGGAGGGATGAGGAGCAAAGTGAGCAAAGGAGAGTCTTCCACCATGTCGGGTCTCTGTCAACTGTCAGGCCTTGGTGTGAGCTGTTCTCTCCCTTCGTTTCCTGGAGGAGGGGACTTTTGTGACTGCGTCACTCCACCTTGACTACCCCTCTGTTATCAGGCTGTTAATATTAATTAACAACAGTTGCCAGGGATGACAGATCAGAGGGTGCCTCTGAGCCCACAGCTGGCCCTGGTCCCAAGAGGGGGTAGGGCAGAGCGGGGGTCTGAGGCTAAGCCAGGGAGGGTGTGGAGGTTCGGTGGCCAGGCTCAGTTCCTGAAGCCGGAGCCCAGCCAGTGCCTGGTCCCACCTGTGGCTCTATGCGCTGGCACCAACTCCAGCCAAGGCTGAGTTGGGGGCTCATAGCGAGGCATCTCCCCTAGCTGGCTCAGCTCTCTGGCTTCAGTTGTTTTGGGAAGTGAGTGGAGACCCTAGCACCTTCATGATGAGGCTCATCTTAAAGCAGGGGCCTGGGACTGGGGCCAAACAGTGGGAACGGGGAGATCCTGGTGGATCATTAACCAGCAGGGCTCAGCCCCATTGGTCCCTCACCCAGTCAGGCCAGGGTTGTCATCATAGGGGAGGAGGCTGCCTTAATGTGTATTCGGCTCTTGCCTATCCCTGAGGCCTGGCCCAGTTCCCCACTGACCGCTCCCCAGACCTGGGATGGCAGAGGCCGGCCTGCAGGGCTGGCTGCTGTGGGCCCTGCTCCTGCGCTTGGTGAGTCCCAGGCCCGGCCTTACCTCCCCTGTAGCCTCCAGTTAGGGACCCTGGGGCCAGCCGTGTACCAGGCGAGGGTTATGGTGACAGCAAGGGCCTCAGGGCCTGTGGGCTGAGCCAGTCTCTGGACACATGAGGGATGGCGGGCCCCACAGAGGAGGGATGCAGGTGGAGGGTTTCCAGGTCACAGGGTGGAAGGTGCACAGGGTGGGAGAGGCCAATGCACTGGCATGCTTCGGGCGCCTCCCATCACAGGCCCTGCGGTGGGGTCCGGGCCTGTGGCTGAGGGAGGTCTGAGGCAAGGAGGTGCGGGGACGGGGTTACCTGGTGAGCATCACCCACGGAGGACTGGGCACCCTGGAGGCTGGGAGAAGGTCCAGGGCTGGCACCTCTTAAGTTCCTTGCTCTCCGTGTCTGGGAGGTGGGTGATGGTTTTCGGCCTCAAGCAGGTGGTGATGGTGGTGTTGGTACTGGGCGGGAGGGGACTCCTGCACAGACTCTCCATGAGGGACTGTGGCCTCTGGATGTGGCATGCAGTGTGGGGACTCAGGCTGACTTAGACATGGGCAGAGCCTGGCACCTTGGAGTCACCTTTGCCTCCTTACCAAGCCCCGGCCTCTCCAGCATGACCTTCCT
>PVKP010020837.1:0-19289 GCA_004027715.1 Plecturocebus donacophilus
TGCGGTGAGCTGAAATTGTGCCACTGCACTCCAGCCTGGCGCCTGGTGACGGAGTGAGACTCCGTCTCAAAAAAAAAACAAAAACAAAAACAAAAAACGTCTGGGCACAGTGGTTCACACCTGTAATCCCAGCACTTGGGAGGCCAAGGAGGGCAGATCACTAGAGTTCAGGAGTTCAAAACCAGCCTGGCCAACATGATGAAATCCTGTCTCTACTAAAAATATAAAAATTAGCCAAGTATGGAGGCGCATGCCTCTAATCTTAGACACTCCAGAGGCTGAGGCAGGAGAATCGCTTGAACCCGAGAGGTGGAGGTTTCAGTGAGCCGAGATTGCACCACTGTACTCCAGCCTGGCAACAGAGCAAGTCTCCATCTCAAAAAAGAAAAGACCTGTGTGATATAATAAAAAATATCTCTTTGGTCTTTGTCCCCTGTCACTGGTACCTGGTACAGAGTCCTAAAGCCCTGGACACCTCCTTCCTGATTAGAGTATCTTTCGTGTGCTAATGAATGACTCAAGATGACTCAGTGTGGGGGGTACCTAGATAGCCTTGGAATGCTTAGAGGGTTAGAACATTCAGTTCACCTCTCCTCACCTCTGGGAGGGGAGGGGGACTGGGAATGTGGTCCAATCACCAATGGCCATGATTTAATCTATTGTGCCTACATCATGAGACCTCAATAAGAACCACTAGATAGGGTTCTGGGAGCGTCCAGGTTGGCAAATGCATCCACTTGCTGGGAGGTGGGGCACCCCAACTCCACAGGGACAGCAGCACTACATTCAGGGACCTTGCAGACCCCACCCTATGCTCTTCTGCATCTGGCTGTTTGTGTCTTTTATAATAAACTGTAATAGTGCCGGACACCGTGGCTCCCACCTGAAATCCCATTGCTTTGGAAGGCTGAGGCAGGCAGATCGCTTGAGGATGGGGATTTGAGACCAGGCTGGGCAACACAGTGAGACCTCATCGCTACAAAAAAAAGTGTTAAAAAGTTAGCCAGGCATGGTAGCACGTGACTGTGGTGCCAGCTACCCAGGAGGCTGAGGTGGGAGGATTGCTCGAGCTTAGTAGGTCGAGGCTGCAGAGAGCTGTGATTCTGCCACTGCACTCCAGCTGTGGGTGACAGAGTGAGACCCTGTCTCAATAAAACAAGAAGAAAAAAAAAAAGAAAGGGGCTTATGATGAATAACAAAAGATGTACATACCTCTCATCTTTGTCACTCAGGAAATTACGACGATCTCAGAAGCTCTGTCAGGTATCTGAGGCAAAGACCAAATGCATGTTTCCTATTGTTCCACAATGTCACAGGCTACCCTCTGGCCTTTGAACACAGATCCCTTACAGCCGGATTATCATAAAAGTCAAAAGATGCCCAGGGTGGGCCACACAGGAAGACCCCATCTCTACAAAAATTCTTCATCTTTTTTTTTTAAGCCTTTTTTTTTTTTTTTTTTAAGAGACGGTCTCGCTATGTTGCCCAGGCTGGTGTGCAGTGGCTATTCACAGGTGTGATCCCACTACATACAGATCACCTATGGGAGTTTTGACGTGCTCTGTTTCTGACCTCGGCCGGTTCATCCCTCCTTAGGCAACCTGGTGGTCCCCTGCTCCCGGGAGGTCACCATATTGTTGCTGAACTTAGTGCAGACACCCCATCGGCATAGCGCACCACAGCCCAGAACTCCTGGACTCAAGCGATCCTCCAGCCTCAGCCTCCCGAGTAGCTGGGACTACAGGCACGTGCCACCGCGCCTGGCTACAAAAATTTTTTAAAATTTACTGGGCATGGTGGTGCACACCTGTGATCCCAACTGCTCAGGAGGCTGAGGCAGGAGGATCACCTAAGCCCAAGAGGTTGAGGCTGCAGTGAGCTGTCATCAAACCACTGCACTCCAACCTGGGCAACAGAGCAAGACTCTGTCAAAAAAAAAAAAAAGAGGCTGGCAGGGTGCAGTGGCTCACGCTTGTAATGCCAGCACTTTGGGAGGCTGACACAGGTGAATCATCTGAGGTCAGGAGTTTGAGACCAGCCTCTTCAACATGGTGAAACCCCATCTCTACTAAAAATACAAAAATTAGCCAGGCATGGTGGCACAAGCCTGTGGTCCCAGCTACTCAGGAGGCTGAGGCAGGAGAATCACTTGAACCTGGGAGGCGGAGGCTGCAGTGAGCCAAGCTCACACCATTGCACTTCAACCTGGGCCACAGAGCGAGACTCCATCTCATAAAATAAATAAACAGAAATAAAAAACATGCTAGCACATTGCTAAAATCCCATCAGTCCTTAATCATGATCTAGCCCATTATTCCATGAAATGTACAAAAATGTCCCCTAGATGCCAGGCACAGTGGCTCAGGTCTGTAATCCCAGCACTTTGGGAGGCCTAGGCAGGTGCATCACTGGAGGTCACGAGTTTGAGACCAGCCTGACCAATATGGTGAAATCCTGTCTCTACTAAAAATACAAAAATTAGCCAGGCATGGTGGCGGGCACCTGTAGCCCCAGCTACTCGGGAAGCTGAGGCAGGAAAATCGCTTGAACCCAGGGGGTGGAGGTGGTAGTGAGCCGAGATTGCACCAGTGCACTCTAGCCTGGGTGACAGAGCGAGACTCTGTCTGAAAAAAAAAATGTCCCCTAGGGTAAGGTTGCCCATGCTTGCTGGCTACCATTCTATCTTATCAAGTTCCAAAAGCAGGGGCGGTGCTAGCAATATTCATCTTCCAGGCATCCGGTGTAACTGAGCCAAGAGACAATGCCAACTCCCAATCAAAACCTTTTTGAAGGTGTTCCTGTAATATTAAATTTCCTCCTTCCACAACCCATTTATTTATGGATTCATTCATTTTATTTATTTGAGACAGGGTCTTGCTCTGTCATGCAGGCTGGAGTGCAGTGACTTGATCACAGCTCACTGCAGCCTCAACCCCCTGAGATCAATCGATCCTCCCACCTCAGCCTCCCAAGCAGCTGGGACTGCAGGTGCATGCCACCACAAGCAGCTTTAAAAAAGTTTTTCTTTTTTTCAGAGATGGGGTCTCACTATGTTGCCCAAGCTGGTCTCAAACTCCTGGGCTCAAGTGATCCTCCCCTGTCAGCTGCTGGGATTGCAGGCATGAGCCACTGTACCCGGCCATACCCTGTTTATTTATTCACTCTTTTACCCGCAGCTATTTTTCTTTTTTTCTCTCCATTTATGCCCAAACTTTTCCACCTTTGGAAGAGACATTCCATTCTGCCACTGTGTTGGTCTAGATTGCAGGCGGCAATACTAGTCTCGAAGGTGCCGCTCCTGCCAAGGCGGCAGGAAAACCCTGAATTTGTAATCAGCCAGGCAGAAGTAGGGATAGCCTGGGGACGCCACTGGCTCTGGGGTCCGAAGCAGGAGCAGTCCTGTGGGACTGAGCCCTTCAACTGTGCAGTCTGCACTAACTGCGGGCAGCTTCCGTCGGAACTGAATTGAACTGCTGGACATAAAGTTGCTGCCAGAGAATCTGCAGAGTGTGTTTGATGGGCTCCCCTATGTCAGGCCTCCAAGTCCAAGCCTGGCCATCATAGCCTTGGTGATCCACACGTACACCTCGGGATGGTCCCCAGGAGTCAGAAAATCTAAAGTAACCAGGTGACCACAAAGAAAAGTGGAGCAACTGGTTTCTGCCTCAACTGATGGCTCTCCCCCTGCAACCTACAACCATTGTTCCTGCTCAGCCTTGGGAAATTTGCCCCCTGGACATTGGGTTTCTCAGGACCCACATCCCTGTAACCATGTAATTTACCGCACACACCCCTCTGCTTGCAAACAATACCCCTCCACCCTTATGATCATGCCCGTTCCTAATAGATAACCCCTACCCTTGTGACCACGCATCCCATGACGCCCTCCTCCTCCCTGAAACATTCCCTGAATTCCCAGGTAATTCCCTGAAAGGTGAATTACCACCTTTAACTGACCACTTGCCCCAACCTGCAAAACCAACTCCTATCCCACCGTCCGCCACTGGCTCTCCTTATGGACGGAGCCCGCCCACAGCCTCGTGAATGAACAGCCACGTTGCTCACACAAAGCCTGCCCGGAGGTCTCTTTACGCAAGCGACACGACACGCCTAACACCCTGGGCTTTGGTGCGCGATGGGCTAATAGCAAGATGGTTTTTCTCTAGCCACGGAGCCAGTGGCCATTGTCCCCGCCTCCCAGTGGGTGGAACATTTCCGGGGGTTGGGAGGGGGCGCTTCATAGAGCTACAGACTGAAAACCTAGCACTGCTGGGCTCAGAAGACGCATCTCCACGTGGCAAGATGAGGCAAAGACCAGTGCCCCAAGGGCCCTAAATGTCACGTGACCTATGTGCACTTCACCCTACGGCAAGAAGGTGCCAACTTAGCCCTCTTCAAGGGTCAGGCAGGAGACAGAATCAGGACAAGTGAGCCGAGTGTAATCATCATAACCACAGGGCAGTCTTGGCTTATATTCCACTTTCCCAAGTTTTTAATTTTTTGGAGACAGTCTCAGTCTGTTGCCCAGGCTGGAGCACAGTGGCATGATCATAGCTCACTGCAGCCTTGACCTCCTGGGTTCAAATCATCCTCTTGCCTCAGCCTCCTGAGTCGCTGGAACCACAGGTGCATGCCACCACGTCTGGCTAATTGTTTTTAATTTTTCTTTTGTAGAGACGGGGTTCTGCTATGTTGCCCAGGCTGGTCTTAAACTCCTGGTCTCACGCGATCCTCCCGCCTTGGCCTCTGATATAGTTTGGATATTTTTTCCCAGACTGCATCTCACGTTGAAATGTAATCCTGGGCGCGGTGGCTCATGCCTGTAGTCCCAGCACTCTGAGAGGCCAAGGAGGATGGATCACTTGAGGTCAGGAGTTTCAGACCAGGCTGGTCCACATGGTAAAACCCATCTCTATTAAAAATACAAAAAAAAAAAAAATTAGTTGGGTGTGGTAGCAGGAACTTGTAATCCCAGCTAGTTGGGAGGCTGAGGCCGGGGTAGCCCTGGAACTCGGGAGGCGGAGGCTGCAATGAGCCAAGATTCCACCACTGCACTCCAGCCTGGGTGACAGAGCGAGACTCTGTCTCAGAAAAAGAAGAACAAATGTAATCCACAATGTTGGAGGTGGGGCCTGGTGGGAAGTATTTGGATCATGGGGCAGATCCCTCACGAATGGGTTGGGCCATCCCCTTGGTGATGAGGGCGCTCTCACTCTGAGTTCACAGGAAATCTGGTTAAGAATGTAGCGCTGCCGGGCACGGTTGCTCATGCCTGTAATTCCAGCACTTTGGAAGGCTGAGGCCGATGGATCACCTGAAACCGGGAGTTCAAGACCAGCCTGACCAACACAGAGAAACCCTGTCTCTACTAAAAATACAAAATTTGCCGGGCGTGGTGGCACAGGCCTGTGATCCCAGCTACTTGGGAGGCTGAGGCGGGAGAATCGCTTGAACCGGGGAGACAGAGATTGCAGTGAACTGAGATCACATCACTGCACTCCAGCCTGGGTGACAGAGTGAGACTCCATCTCAAAATAAATAAATAAATAAGAATATAGTACCTCCTTCCTACACTCCTGCTTTTCATGATGGGACATGCCTGCTCCCCCTTCATCTTCCACCATGACTGTAAGCTTCCTGAGGCCTCCCCAGAAGCAGAACAGATGCCAGCACACTTCCTGTACGGCCTGCAGAACCGTGAGCCCAGTAAACCTCATTTCTTTGTAAATTACCCAGTCGCAGGTGTGTTTTTACAGCAACGCAAGAATGCCTAAAACAGCCTCCAAAGCGCCGGGATTACAGACATGAGCCCCTGTGGCCGGCCCACTTTCCCACTTTTGAAGGTGATGTGGACAAAACAGGTCGTTCCTATTCTGGGAGAGAAGAGGCAGCCCAGGTATGATGATATTAGGAACTTTTTCTCAGCCTCTGGTCAGGGAGACAGACAATAGGGAGTGGTGGGGACTGTGACAAACTGAAGGGCAAGGCCCCGTGTAACAGGTGCAGCCGGCACTGCCATGGTCCTGTCCACGTCCCCTCAGCAGCTGCTGGTTCACGTCACGTCAACACTGCAGGTTGGGCTCTCCATCTGTGACTTCTGTCTTTGAGACAGGGCCTCACTCTGTTGCTCAGGCTGGAGTGCAGTAGCGCCATCATGGCTCACTGCAGCCTCAACCTCCTGGGCTCAGGTAATCCTCCAACCTCAGCCTCCCGAGTAGCTGGACTACAGGCACATTCCACCATGCCCAGCTAATTTTCGCATTTTTTGCAGAGGTGGAGTCTTGCTATGTAGCCCAAGTTGGTCTTTAACTCCTGGGCTCTAGCGATCCTCTCGCCTCGGCCTCCCTAAGTGCTAGGAATACAGGCATGAGCCACTGCTCCTGGCCCACCCGTGACTTTCTGCTTGAAGTTTTCTTCTTGGACTACGTGCAGAGCAGACTGGCATGAACTCCCCCCAGAAGCAGCCCTACACCAAGGATAGACAGGGTGGGAAGGAAATATCCCAGCTCGCTTACCCCTCAGGAAGCACAACCCATGTTCTACACAGCCCCCCTGAAGTCCCCGGCACGCTGGACCCCGGCTGCCCATAAGCGTGGCCTGCTCCCTGATACCCTGTAGTGTGTATTGATTCCTTCCTGCCTCGACTCTCTTCCCAACTGCTTGTGAGTGCTTCCTGAGATCCCCTCCCTGGTAAGCCATTGGCACCCAGCTCCTAAGACCTGCTCTCAGAGCCTCTGGGGCAATGCAAACTGAGATAAGGCATCAGCTGCTAGTCGCTGTAGCCCATTTTGCTGGGTGGGAAGGCAAGACCTTCCCATTTTTTTTCAAAAGAAACCAAGGTCCAGAGTTTCCTGTGAAACCTTCTAGGGTTCATTGCCCGCTCAAATTAAACAATGCAAAACAAAATAAAACAAAACACGTCTGCAGGCCGGCTCCAGCCCTTGGCCTTGCCAATTCAGAGCTGTCGGTGGCCGGTGCGGGTGGAGGCAGCGGGGAGGTTGTCAGAGGGTGCGCTTGGGAGACCCACAATGGCAGCCTGGTGGGGACAGCTCAGAGGAGGTGCCTCCATGACCAGGAGGCATGGCTTGCTCATGGGAACCCAGCTGGAAGCATCTGGACCTCCTGGCACAGCCGCCCTCAGGCTGTCGAGAGACCTGGAGTAAACATAGCCTGAACGCCTTCGCAAACACGCAGACTCCAAGCCGCCTGCAGCCTCCGCCTGCTCCCTGGGTGGGGATATATCCCAAGACCCCTCCGCTGGCCTGACATCTGTGCTCAGGCCCAGGAAAAACAAACCCTGGGCGCCTGGAGTCCCCCAGGGAAGAGCCAGCAGTCACGGGAGAGCCACTTTCAGAAAGCACACTTGTGAACTTGACAATTCTCTGCAGATGGAAGAGGCTGTCTTACACCCAGCCCCCTTCTTTCCTCTTGCAGAGAAAACAAAAACGGTGTCTCCTGAGATTGCTTTTGCACCATTTCACGGGGTTATTCAAAGCCATTGCTTTTCTGCTGTCTTTTCAGAATGTAAATTAGAATACAAGGTGTCATGAAGGATACTGGACTAAACCAGCCAAACCCATCCATGCCTGCTCTAAACTGCAGAATATGCTTGGTGGATGTTAAGTTGGAGCTATATTCACTGAAGGGAAAGAAATTCCTGTGAGGTGACCTTTCGTGGGTCTCTGTGAACCAGGAATTTCATATATCATTAGTTCATTTAATCATCATCATGACCCAATTAGTTGTATACTTTTGTATAATGAATATATTTTTTAGATAGCAAAGGGAATTTATTTGCTCATATAGTTGGAAAGTCTGTGGTAAGGATCTCAGGCATGGTTGGATCCAGGAGCACAAATGCCATCATCAAGAATCTCTCAGGCCAGGCATGGTGGCTCACGCCTGTAATCCCAGCACTTTGGGAGACCGAGGCAGGCAAGATCATGAGGTCAGGAGTTTGAAACCAGCCTGGCCAGCATGGTGAAATCCTGTCTCTACTAAGAATGCAAAAATTAGCCAGGCATGGTCGTATGCGCCTGTAATCCCAGCTACTCGGGAAGGTAAGGCAGGAGAATCACTTGAACTCAGGAGGCAGAGGTTATGGTGAGCCGAGATCACGCTACTGCACTCCAGCCTGGGCACCAAGAGTGAAACTCTGTCTCAAAAAAAAAAAAAAAAAAAAAGAAGAAATAACAGATGCCTACCACAGTGCAGCATGTGAGAAGAACAAGTGAGTCTCATGACATGTTTCACAGCAAGACTGTCCTGACAGTTGCACAGGTTGTGCACTGCACATCTCTAGAGGGGCTCCATTTACGTTCACGGTCACCCTATGTTTATAGATTTATCATGACAAGTTTCCAACAGACTGCAGTTAAGCATCTTCAGAGAGGAAAGTGTGATCAACTGAAAATGAAAAACATGGCCACAGTATTGTGCAACTCTTCCTGTCAGGAGGTAGTCTGTTTCCTCACCCTTCAAATCTGGCCAGCCTCGAGACTTGCTTTGACCAATAGAACATAGTGAAAGTGACACTACACATTTTGAGGCTAATCCTTAAGAGGCTTGGTTTCCACTGTGACCCTCCTGGAGTGCTGCCTGAGACTGCCCCATAAGACTACCCCATAAGGGCTGGGTGTGGTGGCTCACGCCTGTAATCTCAGTACTTTGGGAGGCCGAGGCGGGAGGATCACAAGGTCAGGAGATCGAGACCAGCCTGGCCAACTTGGTGAAACTCCATCTCTACTAAAATACAAAAAATTAGCTGGGTGTGGTGGCATGTGCCTGTAATCCCAGCTACCTGGGAGGCCGAGGCAGGAGAATCCCTTGAACCCGGTAGGCAGAGGTTACAGTGAGCTGAGATAGCGCCATTGCACCCCAGCTTGGGGACAGAGCAAAAGTTTGTCTCAAAAAAAAAAAAAGACTACTCCATAAGAAGGCAAACAGCCCTCAGGAGGGTGAGACGTCATGTGAGGGAGACCCAAGGCACCCCAGCCAACCAGCTCTGGACTGGAGGACCCAGGAAACTGAGACCAACTGCTGGGGTGAACTGTCCTGTGTCAACTCACTGAAGCTGAGAACTCAGTTGCCCAGAACTCCCTCCACATGTGGTTCTGGTTAGAATTAACCAAAAGAGGAACATGCATGAATTTGGAGGGTGGAAGAGGAAGCAAAGTGGCCATGGCTCTCTGAAGGTCAGTGTGAATGTGCTCAAGTGTGATGATGGTATCTCCCGAGATCGCCTCCCAAAAACGCTTTTTTTTTTTTTGAGACAGGGTCTCACTCTGTCGCCCAAGCTGAAGTGTAGTGGTGCGATCTCGGCTCACTGCAGCCTCTGCCTCCTAGGCTCAAGCAATCCTCCCACATCAGCCTCCTAAGTAGCTGGGACTACATGCGCACACCACCACATCCCAGCTGATTTATGCATTTTTAGTGGCGACTGGGTTTCACCATGTTACCCAGGCTGGTCTCCAACTCCTGGGCTCAAGCAATCTGCCCACCTCCACCTCCCGAAGTGCTGGGATTACAGGTGTGAGCCACCGTGCCTGGCTCCAGATAAATTACCTGCACCCAAATTTCTGTCTCAGCATCAGCGTCATCTAAGACAGGCTTCTTTTTTTTATATTTTTTATTATTTTTTATTTTTTTAGAGACAGGTTCTCGCAACGTTGCCCAGGCTGGCGTGCAGTGGCTATTCACAGGTGCGATCCCACTACTGATCAGCACGGGAGTTTGACCTGCTCCGTTTCTAACCTGGGCTGGTTCACCCCTCCTTAGGCAACCTGGTGGTCCCCTACACCCGGGAGGTCACCATATTGATGCCAAACTTAGTGCAGACACCCAATCGGCATGGCACACTACAGCCCAGAACTCTTGGGTTCAAGTGATCCTCCCACCCTAGCCTCCTGAGCTGGGACTACAGGCACACACCACTATGCCCAGCAAGACGAGCTTCTTAGGAAACCTTGAGTTCCCCAGGTTGTGTGCTGAATGAATGCAGTGACAGAAATCAGAGCAGAAAGACATCAACCTTCCTTTTTGATCTTTTATTTATTCATTCATTCTACAGTCAACGAGTCCCTGCTATGTCCCAGCACTGGAGACAGAAAAATCCCAGAACTTGGAGTCAGCCAAGCTAGTTCTAACTCCAGCCCTGAGACATAGGCAAGTCCCCGGAGCTCTTGGAGTCTCATCTGATCCTCACAATCGTCCTATAAGGCAGGAAACCTCGTGACCCCCAGCGTGCATGTGGAAATGCAGGCACAGAGAGGTTAAGTGACCTGCCCAAGGTCACACAACTAAACAGTGGCAGAGTCAGGATTTGAGCCTGGGAGTCAATTCCAGATCCTCAAAAGTTCCAGAGACTGGGCTGATTGATGAAAGTTCCAGAATTTAGGACTTGTTCCAATAAATGATATGAATTAGTTCCCCAATACTTGTGAAAAATATCCCACTACTTTACTTAAAAAAACACACATATACTTTTTTTTTTTTGTACACCAATTCAGAGTCTCACTGGACTGCAGTGGTACAAACTCAGCTCATTGCAACCTCCACCTCCCAGGTTCAAGCGATTCTCCTGCCTCAGCCTCCCGAGTAGCTGGGACTACAGGTACACCACACCCTTCTAATTTTTTTTTCTTTTTGGTAGAGATGGGGTTTCACCATGTTGGCCAGGCTGGTCTTGAACTCCCAATCTCAGGTGATCTGCCTCCCAACGTGCTGCGATTACAGGTGTGAGCCACCACACCCGGCCAGTAATTTATTTTTAAAATCCAAAATGTTTCTGTTTCCTACTTTAACACAGAAAAAACTGTTATCCTGAACACCAACCTCATGTATCACACACAACATGGTTCTAGGTCAACTACAAACGGCCTCTCTGCTTTGATTTTTTCATGCATCTTACATTTTGGTGTTTTTAACCTTCCAGGGAAACTTCACTTCTTATTATTTATTTATTGTTTACTTATTTATTTTTGAGACAGAGTTTTGTTATTGTAACCAGGCTGGAGGGCAATGGTGTGACCTCGGCACACTGCAACCTCTACCTGCCAGGTTTAAGCGATTATCCTGCTTCAGTCTCCCAAGTAGCAGGGATTACAGGGGCTCGTCACCACCCCCAGCTAATTTTTTCTATTTTTAGTCGAGATGGGGTTTCACCATGCTGGCCAGGCTGGTCTCAAACTCCTGACCTCTCAGGTGATCCACCCCCCTCGGCCTCCCAAAGTGCTGGGATTACAGGCGTGAGCCACCGTGGCCGGCTGAAGGTTCACTTCTTTAAGCTGGATAAAATTGGGATCTGAGCCCCACCTTGCTACAGGGAGAAAGCCCTTGCCTCTCAGATGCCTACCTCCCCAGACACCCCCTGCCAAGCTTCTTTTTGTTTATTTTTCGAGACAGGGTCTTGCTCTGTCACCCAAGCTGGAGTGCAGTGGTGCAATCTTGACTCACTGCAGTTTCCACCTCCCGGTAGAGGATCTTCCCACCTCAGCCTGGCAAGTGGCTGAGACTACAGGCATGCACCACCACACCTGGCCAAACAAGCTTCTTCCAGTCTGATCCCATCCCCCTAGGAACCCAGCAGTAGATGGCCTCTCTCACCTTTGCTGCAGAAGCATCCCTTCCTCCTAGCCCCACCCCAGACTCGGGGCCATGTCAATCATGTGACCAAGGCTGGCCAGGGGCTACCCAGCATCTCCTCAGCCTCTGTGATTGCTCCAGTAATGGGCATGAGACCCACACTGAGCCAGTGACAATCAACCCCAAGACCCTTGCTGGAGCTCCTTGTATAAGACAAATTCTTTTTTTCATTTTTTTTTTTTAGATGGAGTCTCCCTCTGCCACCCAGGCTAGAGGCGTGATCTTGGCTCACTGAAATCTCCACCTTCCGGGTTCAAGCAATTCTCCTGCCTCAGCCTCCTGAGCAGCTGGGACTACAGGCACGTGCCACTGCACCCAGCTAATTTTTGTATTTTTTTTTCAGTAGAGATGGGGTTTCACCATATTGGCCAGGCTGGTCTTGAACTCCTGACCTCATGATCCACCCGCCTCAGCCTCCCAAAGTGCTAGGATTACAGGCGTGAGCCACCAAGCCCGGCCTGCAAATAAGATGAATTCTTTACAAGGCTGGAGAGATGAAAGCCTAGAGCTGCCTGGCACCATCTTTGTCAGCAGGTAGGGCAAGCCCACTGGAGAATGAAGCCAACACGGAGAACAGCAGGGCATGGAATGGAGACAGACCCCAACGGTGTGGTCTGAGCTTCTACATCTAGCCAGGCCGCTTGCCCTCCATACTTCCCAGTGACACAGTACATTCTGCCATCGCATAAGCCAATTTCAGCGGTATTCTGGTTTTTGCAGCATTCTGCTATTCTTCCTGACTCGTGTAGTAGACAGAAAAATGCAAGACCTGAGTGTGGTGGCTCACACCTATAATCCCAGCATTTTGGGAGGCTGAGATGGGTAGATCACGAGAGGTCAGGAGTTCGAGACCAGCCTGGCCAACATGATGAAACCCCATCTTTACTAAAAATACAAAAATTAGCTGGGTATGGTGGTGCATGCCTGTAGTCCCAGCTACTCGGGAGGCTGAGGCAGGAGAATTGCTTGAATCCGGGAGGCGGAGGTTGCAGTGAGCTGAGATTGTACCACTGAACTCCAGCCTGGGCGACGAGCAAGACTCCATCTCAAAAAATAAACAAACAGTTCTGGTGAAGTGACTCAGGCCTGTAATCCCAGCACTTTGGGAGGCCAAGGCGGAGGGATCATGAGGTCAGGAGATTGAGACCATCATGGTCAACGTGGTAAAACCCTGTCTCTACTAAAAATACAAAAATTAGCTGGGTGTGGTGGTGCATGCCTATAATCCCAGCTACTCAGGAGTCTGAGGCAGGAGAATCGCTTGAACCCAGGAGGCGGAGATTGCAATGAGCCGAGATCGCCCTACTGCACTCTAGCCTGGCGACGGAGCAAGACTCTGTCTCAAAAATAAATAAATAAATAAAAATACAAAAATTAGGCCAGGTGCAATGGCTCACACCTGTAATCCTAGCACTTTGGGAGGCTGAGGTGGGTGGATCGCCTGAGGTCAGGGATTCGAGACCAACCTGGTCAATGTGGTGAAACTATTTTTTCATTTCATTTCATGTATTTTTGTATTCTACTAAAAATACAAAAATTAGCTGCGTGTGATGGCACACGCCTATAATCCCAGCTACTCAAGAGGCTGAGGCAAGAGAACTGCTTGAACCTGGGAGGCGGACATTGCAGTGACCCGAGATCATGCCACCGCACTCCAGCCTGGCGACAGAGCAAGACTCTATTTCTAAATAAATAAATACAAAAATTAGCCAGGCGTGGTAGTGTATGCCTATAGTCCCAGCTACTCAAGAGGCTGAGGCAGGAAAATCAGTTGAACCCAGGAGGTGGAGGATGCAGTGAGCTGAGATCGCGCCGCTGCACACCAGTCTTGGCGACAGAGCGAGACTCTGACAAAAGAGAACATGGCCTGTGGCTCTCCATCCGCCCAAGGCAAGCACAGTCCTGCGGAACACAAAGACAGCATTGCTCCTTGAGGGATTCAGAGGAAGGGAAGAATGCTTCCCATTCTGTTGTGATGAATCAATACCCAAATAAGACCTGGTTCGTTTCTCAAACAGGTTATCCTGCCCAACACCATGACTCATCCCAGCCCCAACCAGCCCGGAGGTTGGTGGGGCCCCAGAGAACTCGCTCTACTTGGGGCTGCCCCAGATTTTCCATGTTCGCATGTCTTCTCTCCTTTCTCTTCCAGCTAGGAGTCCTGGGAACTCTTTCCAGAGTTCCAAGTAAACACTTTGCAGAACTGGGTCCAGCCCAGATCAACCCCAACAGACGCTCTCGGCACACGAGGAGACATCTGGAGATCTTGCTTTTACCGAAAGTATCCCATGAAAGGGGACAGACGGGAAAAGTTGGTCTTGACCCTTTTATTTATTTATTTATTTGTTGTTTCTTTTAGTCAAGATCTTGCTCTGTTGCCCAGGCAGAAGTGCAGTGGCACGATCACAGCTCACTGCAGCCTCAAATTCCTGTGGTCAAGGGATCCTGCTGCCTCAGCCTCCCAAGTAGCTGGGATTACAGATGTGTACCACCACGCCTGGCTAATATTTTTTTCTTTCTTTCGTTTTGAGACTGAGTCTCACTCTGTCACCCAGGCTGGAGTGCAGTGCCGTGATCTCAGCTCACTTCAACCTCCGCCTCCCTGGTTCAAGCAATTCTCCTGCCTCAGCCTCCCAAGTAGCTGGGATTACAGGTGCACACCACCATGCCCAGCTAATATTTGTGTTTTTAGTAGAGACAGGGTTTTGCCATGTTGGCCAGGATGGTCTCGAACTCCTGACCTCAAGTGATCTGCCAATTGGCCTCCCAAAGTGCTGGGATTACAGGCATGAGCCACAGTGCCCAGCCTATTTTAATTTTTTTAGATATTGGAGTCTCACTATGTTGCTCAGGCTGACCTTGAACTCCTGGCTTCAAGTGATCCTCCCAGCTCAGCCTCCCAAAGTGCTGGGATTATAGGGATGAGCCACCATGCCAGGCCTCACCCCCCTTACCGAGTGCTGGGCTGGCACCCAGGACCTCAGCAGCAAAGGGAGCTTAGCAGACGTCAGATGAGGAAGGCTCTAAAGGCTGAGCCCACAGAATGAGACTCTGTCTGCAGGACACTGAGGACTTTGGGGAAGGCATTCAGCCCTGGGAAGTCAGACATGACCTCATCCTAGTTGGCGTTCCCTAGAAGCAGAGCCTGAGATGGAGAATTGGGTGCACGTGGTTTTCTGGAAGCAGGGGTTCTCAGAGGAGGGGAGTAGGAGACAGAAGGGGCGGGAGGAAGAATGACAGACAGGCCCCAGCTGGAGGCCTGATCCCAGGGCAGCCAATGTAGGAGTTTTCTGAGTCAGCCCCGACCGGAGGCAAGGGGGCCCTGCTGAGGACCTGTCCTCGGCCAGTCGGTCCCTCGGGGGTCCCTCTGGGCTGCCAAGAAGGATGGGTGAGGGGTGGGAAACACAGCTGTGAGCAGCCAGCGGCCACACTCGCAGCAGCCGGCCCCTTCCTTCCTCTTCTTGGCTGCACACCTGCTTTTGGAGAAGGAACTCGTGGACCGGTTGCAGCCGGGTTGGGAAGAATTGAAGAGAGACTGCTGGGCGGGGCATGGTGGCTCATGCCTGTAATCCCAGCACTTTGGGAAGCCGAGGTGGGTAGACCACGAGGTCAGCAGTTCAAGACCAGCCTGGCCAAGATGGTGAAACCCCATATCTACTGAATATACAAAACAAATTAGCCAGGCGTGGTGGCAGCACCTGTAATCCCAGCTACTCAGGGGGCTGAGGCAGGAGAATCGCTTGAACCCAGGCAGCAGAGGCTGCAGTGAGCCAAGATCGTGCCACTGCACTCCAGCCTGGGTGACAGAGTGAAACTCTGTCTCAAAAAAAGAAAAAAGAGAGAGAGACTGCTGAGCTCAGTGGTGGAGGGCCCAGGGCTTCGGAGGCAGAGGGAGCTGGGTTCGAATGTTGACTCTGGCTTGACTCCATCTGCCATGTGGAGCTCCAGGGGTGCACAGCTCGTGGGGCACGGTAGGGATCAGCATGACCATGTGTTAGGCGCTCTTTCCCCAACAGCCCAGCACTTGGCAAGTGCTCAACAAATCATGGCTATGCAAACAACCCCAAGTGTCACAGCCTGTACGCCATGGGAGTGGGAGATCTAACAACACCCGGCCAGGTGGTGGGGAGGGAAGAGAAGGAGTTCGGGTGTCTTCCGGACTCACTCCAGCACCCACAGGCGCTCAGTGCACTTCTATCTGAACCAGCTCTTGCTCCTTCTCATCAAGTGCGAGGCGGACACCCAGGACCCCAGAAGAAGGGAGGTCATCAGAGTCCAGATAGGAACCAGATCCCTGGCCTTGGGGGGTTCAAACCTCTGTGTTTGGGAATCCTGGTTCCCCAACCTCCCCTCGTAGCCTCAGCCCCTGTGGTTGGAAAAGCACCCCCAATTGGCATGACTGATTGATTGCTTTGGGGCGCAAAGCCGGGTCCTGTCTGAGGAGCATCTCAGCAGGGGGTGCAAGGAGTCTGGCCTTGGCCTTGGCCGGAGTGCTACTTTTTGAATGTGCTTCAAACTCGCCAATGTTGCCCTAAAGCCCTGATGACAAATCCCAGCCTCCCGCAGGTCCTGCTCTGTGGGGGGCACCTCTTGGGCCTCATTGCAAACCACACAAGCCACATCCTGTGCCCCGACTGCTCCAGGCACAAGGGAGTCCCTGTCGCTCCGCAGCTGCAGGTCTCTCTGCCAGCAGTGTCTTCCCCTGCCTGCCCCTGGTCAACTTGTCTTTTTTTTCTTTTTTTGGTGATAAGACAGGGTCTCATTCTGTCACCCAGGCTGGAGTGCAGTGGTGAGATCACAGCTCACTGCAGCCTCAAACTCCTGGGCTCAAACCATCTCCCACCTCAGATTCCTGGATAGCTGGGACTATAGGCACGCACTGCCAAGTCCAGATATTATTATTATTATTATTATTATTATTATTTGTAGAGACTGGGGCAGGGACATTCTCACTATGTTGGCCAGGATGGTCTCCATCTACTGGCTTCAAGCGATCCTTCTTCCTCAGCCTTCCAAAGTGCTAACATCACAGGCATGGGCCACAGTGCCCAGACTGCCATTACTTTGACTCATGGATAACAGGTAGCCTCCCGTGAGTAGCAGTAGCCACGATCATAGCAATCATTTCTCTTTGTGCCAGACCTAGCTAAGCACTGTCTGCTTATTTTTAATATCACCATCCCTGTTTTATATCTGAAACCAAGGCTTAACAAAGTTAAAGTCACTGCCCATAGCACATGGTGGACTAGGAATTTGGACTCAGGGCTGCAGAAAATAAATAACCGGGTTACGATGGGGTAAGTGCACTGCAGGAGAAGTTCATTACAGGTAGGTATCAGTGTCCTGTGGCTGCAGTTCTCACATTACCACAAACAGGGTCACTTAAAACAACAGCAACCTATTCTCTGTTCTAGAGGACAAAAGCTTAAAATTAAATTGTCATCAGGACCACCTCCCCCCTGGAGGATCTAGGGAGGGTCCTTTCTTGCTTCTTTCAGCTTCTGGTGGCTCCAAGCATCCTGGGGCTGGGGATTGCATCGCTCTGCACATGGCCTTTTACTTTATTTTGTTTTTGAGACAGCATCTCACTCTGTCGCCCAGGCTGGAGTGTAGAGTTGTGAACATAGCTCACGACAGCTGCAACCTCCCAAACTCAGGTGATCCTCAGCCTTCTAAGTAGCCAGGACTGCAGGCACATGCCACCAAGGCTGGCTAATTTTTTTGTCTTTTTGGTAGAAGAGGGGTTTCACTGCATTGCCCTGTCTGGTCTTGAACTCCTGGGCTCAAGGAATTCACCCTCCTCAGCTTCCCTAAGCACTGGGAATACAGGCGTGAGCCACGGCGCCCAGTCAGCACATGGCCTTCTCTCCCCTGTGTCTGTGGCTTAAAGCTCTCTCTCTAGTTTGTTTTTTTTGTTGGAGTTTTGCTTTTGTGTTGCCCAGGCTGGAGTGCAGTGGTGCAATCTCGGCTCACAACCTCCCCTCCTGGGTTCAAGCGATTCTCCTATCTCAGCCTCCCCAATAGCTGGGATTACAGGCATGTGTCACCATGTCCAGCTAATTTTGTATTTTTAATAGAGACGGGGTTTCTCCATGTTGGTCAGGCTGGTCTCGAACTCCTGACCTCAGGTGATCTACCCACCTCGGCCTCCCAAAGTGCTGGGATTACAGGTGTGAGCCACTGAGCCCAGCCCCTCTAGGTTTTTCTTATGTGGTCACCTGTCACTGGGTTTAGGACCCACCCTAAATCCAAAATGATCTCCTCTCAAGATTCTTAACTTGATGACATCTGTCAAAACCCTATTTTCAAACCACATCATCTTCACAAGTGCGGGGAGTTAGGACATAGACATGTGTTTCGGGGGAAGGGTCACTATCAAGTGACTCCAGCTGCAGTGGAGAACAGGCTTAGGCAATCTGCCAGTCCCCACACGGACTGAGGAAGATGAGGACGATTGGCTCAACCCTGGAGAGAAGGTGGGGGGGGCACTGAGATGACAGAGACAGAGAGGGCTACTCTGCTCCACTCTCTGCTGGAAACCCTGTTTACAAAGGAGGAAGCGGCCTGGGGAAGAGCCCGAAGGTCCCAGCTCAGAACAGCTACGCCTGACCCTGTGGACCCAGAGTAGATCACTGCCAGCCGGCCCCTGCCGCCCCTCTGGCTGGGCTCCCTGGCACGTGGGATCCCTTGGCCCGGTCTGGAGGAAGCCCCACCGAGCCAGAGCCAGGAGGAGGGCTGCACCCCAGGCCCAAGGCAGACGCCACCCAGGCCCTTCTTTCGGTTCTGCAAACACCACTGGCTCTGCTGGCTGAGAACAAAGAGCCCAACCCCCCCCCACCCCCGCACATGACCACGCGGTGCCCTCAGCCCCCGCACAGGTCAGAGTTTTCCATGTGCCGCCTCCTCGTCCTTCTTCTTCTGCGGAATGCCTGGAATTCCACAGGAATTTCCATCGAGGCCCACCCCACTCTGAGCCCCCTAGTGAAGGAAACAAAGGCCAGCTCTGAGGCCTGGGGGTGGGAGGGCTGCGCTGGCAGCCACTCCTGAGATTTGCTGTCTTAGATGGGAAAGGACAGCCCAGGATCCTGCAACCGTGGGCCCCTCTTGGAGGCCCTGCTTTGGAGCCTGGAAAAGGAGGTCTCTCCAGCCCCGTCACCCTGCACACGTAAGTGCCTCCCCCAACACAAGTGCACACAGGAACCAGAGACGTGCCTGGCCGCAGGCACACATCATGCTGGAGGCAAGATGGATAGACATGTTCCCAGGAGTGCACCCACCACATGGACCTGGGGCAGCCCAGGGCCACGTGAGCAGGGAAGTGGCACAGCAACCAGCCAGGGCTCCAATCTCAGCTCTGCAACCCCAGGCAAGTTACCCAACCTCTCTGTGCCTCCCTCACCTCACTTGCAAATAGTAGTGTCAGAGGCGTTTGAACCAGAGCAACTACATCTTGAATACGGGCTGGGCAAAATGAGGCTGAAAGCCACTGGGCTGCACTCCCAGACGGTTAGGCATTCTAAGTCACAGGATGAGATAGGAGGTCATACAAGATACAGGTCTAAAGATCTTGCTGGGCACAGTGGCTCATGCCAGTAATCCCAGCACTTTGGGAGGCAGAGGCGGGTGGATCAGGAGGTCAGGAGATG
>PVKP010020837.1:19389-40219 GCA_004027715.1 Plecturocebus donacophilus
AAAAAAAAAAAAAAAATAGGCCAGGCACGGTGGCTCACGCCTGTAATCCCAGCACTTTGAAAGGCCGAGGCAGGTGGATCACGAGGTCAGGAGTTTGAGACCATTCTGGCTAACACAGTGAAACCCCATCTCTACCAAAAATACAAAAAATTAGCCAGGTATGGTGTTGTGCATCTGTAATCCCAGCTACTTGGGGGAGCTGAGGCAGGAGAATCTCAGGAACCCAGGAGGCAAAGGTTGCAGTGAGCCGAGATCGCGCCATTGCACTCCAGTCTGGGCGACAATGCCAGACTCCGTCTCAAAAATAATAACAATATAATAATAATAATAATAATAATAATAATAATAAAAGACCTTGCTGATTGAACGGGTTGCAGTAAAGGAGCCGGCCAAATCCCACCAAAACCAAGATGGCCACGAGGGTGACCTCTGGTCGTCCTCACTGCTACACTCCCACCAGTGCCATGACAGTTTACAAATGCCATGGCAACATCAGGAAGTTACCCTATATAGTCTAAAAAAGGGAGGCTTATAATCAAGAAATCACCATAAAAATGGCAACCAGCACCCTCAGATCTGCTCTCTCCATTGGGTGGCCATTCTTTATTCCTTTTCTTTCCTAATAACCTTGCTTCCACTTTACTCCACCTACTTGCCCTGAAGTCTTTCTTGCAGGAGATCCGAGAACCCTCTCTGGAGGTCTGGGTCGGGACTCCTTTCCCCACCTGAAAGGGTTGTTGGGAGGACTAACTGACTTGGTGCATGCACAGCACTCACACCCCGCAACACAGGAAGTGCCACGTATGTGTTTGCTGTCATCAGTGGCATCACACACACAGACACGTATAAGGCCACTCAGCAATACACAGACACATACAGAGGGACGTACGGAACCTCAGCAACTCACATGCAAATAGACACACAGACAGGAATACACATGTGCAGAGACACAGGCACTTCTGCACATGTGCACACAGATGAAACCATCTTTGAAAAACTATAACAGAAAATTGTGACCGTGAAGGAGATCTGAACTAACTAACCCCCATCTTGCCTTTCACCTGCAAACTGCTCTCCATCATTCCTGGGCTTGGGCCAAACTAACTCTGGGGAACGTTTAGTTTATAGTTTAAGCAACCATTTTGTTTTTGGTGTATAGTTTTGTTTTGTTTTGTTTTGAGAGAGTGTCGCTCTGTTATCTAGGCTGGAGTGCAGTGGCTCGATCTCGACTCACTGCGACCTCTGCCTCCCAGGTTCAAGCGATTCTCCAGCTTCAGCCTCCCGAGTAGCTGGGACTACAGGCGCGTGCCACCACTAATTTTTGTATTTTTAAACAGAGATGGTGTTTCACCATGTTGGCCAGGATGGTTTTGATCTCTTGACCTAGTGATCTACCCGCCTCAGCCTCCCAAAGTGCTGGGATTACAGGCGTGAGCCACCACGTTTAATGATAATTATTCCCTTCCCAAAATTCGACCGCCTTTGTAAAGCTAACAAAAGGCCACCAGGCTGGGAAGCTAAAGAATGAGAGAAAGCTAAATTCTGCTACAGTGTAGAGATATATGACTACCAGCCATTATTCCAGAAGTCACAAGATTTACAACTTCCCCTACCACCCCTGCAGATAACATCAGTTTTGTAGAATCTAAGATCAGCCTTTTGAAATGTCTTTTCAGGTTTTTGCATTTCTGACAACCGACTGAGGACTCAGTGCACACAAGGACCATTTTCCACACACCTTTGATTGTATCTCCAGCCAGTCAGCAGCACGCATTCCCTGGCCAGCCAAACTATCCTTGAAAAACCCTAGCCTCTGAATTTTCAGGGAAACTGACTTGAGTCATAAAACTCCAGTCTCGGCCAGGCATGGTGGCTATGCTTGTAATCCCAGCACTTTGGGAAGCCAAAGTGGGCAGATAACTTGTGGTCAGGAGTTCGAGACCAGCCTGGCCAAACTGATGAAACCTCATCTCTACTAAAAATGAAAAAATTAGCTGGATGTGGTGGCGGGTGCCTATAATCCCAGCTACTTGGGAGGCTGAGACAGAAGAATCACTTGAACCTGGGAAGCGGAGGTTACAGAGAGCTGAGCTCACACCACCGCACTCCAGCCTGGGCGTCACAGTGAGACTGTGTCTAAAAAAATAAGGTAAAATAACATAAGGCCAGATGCCTCACGCCTGTAATCCCTGCACTTGGGGAGGCTAAGGTGGGTGGATCACAAGGTCAGGAGTTTGAGACCAGCCTAGCCAACTTGGTGAAACCCCATCTCTATTAAAAATACAAAAAAAAAAAAAAAAAGAGCCAGGTGCAGAGGCAGTCACCTGTAATCCCAGCTACGCAGGAGGCTGAAGCATGAGAACTGCTTGAATCTGGGAGGCTGAGGTTGCAGTGTCAGCCGAGATAGTTCTACTGCACTCTAGCCTGGGCAACAGAGCAAGACAGACAGACAGAGAGGAAGGAAGGAGGGAAGGAAGGAAGGAAGGAAGGAAGGAAAGGAAGGAAGGAAGGAGGGAAGGAAGGAAGGAAGGAAGGAAGGAAGGAAGGAGGGAGGGAGAGAGAGAGAGAGAGAGAGAGAGAGAGAGAGAGAAAGAAAGAAAGAAAGAAAGAAAGAAAGAAAGAAAGAAGAAAGAAAGAAAGAAAGAAAGAAAGAAAGAAAGAAAGAAAGAAAGAAAGAAAGAAAACTCAGGTCTCCCATTCAGCCGGCTCTGCGTGAATTAAACTCTCTCTTGCAAATGACCCCGTCATGATAAATCGGCTCTATCTAGGCAGTGGGCAAAATGAATCCATTAGGTGGTCACACAGATACACAGATGCATGTTCATAGCATAAAGACAGATGCACCCACAGTGATTATGCAAACACTTGCACAGGCACACATGCATCCGTGAACGCATGCAGACACCATTCAACGCTGGGGCGATGTCTGCGACCAGCCCTCCAGCCGGAGCCAGCCCTGTGGTTCATGATGGTTCCGGCGCTGCCTCTCCCTCTCCCCTCCCCCATGCCCTCCACCCTGGCTCAGCTGTGACCCGGACACACCTGGGAGTGGCCATGGGGACAGGAGGACTTCCGTGTCCCTCAACAGGCTCCTTTGTCACCTCTTGGTGACACCAGCTCACACACAGGCCAGTTTCTGTCTGCCTGACTGCAGATATCCTGCAAGGGCCCACTTCTAGGAGGAAATGAGACCCTAGGCCCCAGTAGCCTCTGATCCCATATCTGTCTCTCTGACCAAGGGGAAGAAAAATACCCAAACTGCACGAGCTCCCACCCGTCTCCCCTCCTCTGGGCCACCGTCCCCAGAGGGACCCTTTTTGTCAGTGGCGCCCTGGCCCAGACCATGTGGATTAAAAGCTTTTCTCTGCGGGACATACGGGCATTTCTGAGGCGGGATCCCAGTATGCTTCTGACTCCTCCAAGACCTGTGCTGCAGGCAGCAGGTTTCACACCCACACAGGCACATGGGGCCAGACTCCAGCTCTGGGCAGCACAAAGACATGGGGCATTTACAGGAGCGGTGGCTGGAGGGTCAGGAAGAACAAAACAGCAGGGCCGTGGACCGGTATGGTGGCTCACACCTGTAATCCCAGCACTTTGGGAGGCCAAGGTGGTCAGATCGTGAGGTCAAGAGATCGAGACCATCCTGGCTAACAAAGTGAAACCCCGTCTCTACTAAAAATGCAAAAAATTAGCTGGATGTGGTGGCACATGCCTGTAGTCCCAGCTACTCGGAGGCTGAGGCAGGACAGTCGCTTGAAACCGGGAGGCGGAGGTTGCAGTGAACCAAGATCATGCCACTGCACTCCAGCCTGGGTGTCAAGAGCAAAACTCCATCTCAAAAAAAAAAAAAAAAAAAAAAAAAAGCACAAAAAACCAGGGCCATTACAATCTCGGTTATTTTTCCTCCCCAATCCTCAGTCTGCTCATCTGTAAAAGGCGGTGAGAAGAACCACCATGTGCACTGAGCATGAACATTGCATAGGGCTGCCCAGGCTGAGCCCCGTCCGAAGCATGGAGGAATTTCCCTCTTAAGGAGGCTTGCAATTCTCCAGCCTCCCTGGGGCCACGCTGAGGCAATCAGGTGTGCCTGCACCAGATGGAATGGGTGCTAGTGAAAAGCGGCCTCATTTTCTGGGGTAAATGCCCAAGATTCGTTTTCTCAAGACCATGGAAAACTAGGACTCGGACACACCAGAGTGAGGTTAAGAGCAGAAGTTAAATAGGCGAAAGAAAGAGAAGGGCGCCGAGTGTGGTGGCTCACGCCTGTAGTCCCAGCACTTTGAGAGGCCGAGATGGGTGTATCACCTCAGGTCAGGAGTTCAAGACCAGCCTGGCCAACATGGTGAAACCCCGTCTCCACTAAAAATACAAAAATCAGCCAGTGAGATGGCACGTGCCTGTAATCCCAGCTACTTGGGAGGCTGAGTCAGAATTCCTTGAACCTGGGCAGTAGAGGTTGCAAAGAGCCGAGATCATCGAGACACTGCCCTCCTGCCTGGGCGACAGAGTGGGACTCCATCTCAATAAAAAAAAAGAGCTCTCTGTGGCATAGAAGGAGGTCCCAAAGAAAAGGGGTCACTGCTTCACGGTGGAATGCAGAAGGTTTTATAGGCGAGCTTGAGAAGGAGGTGTCTGATTTACATAGCGCGCACAGATTGGTTGGACCAGGTGTGCTATTTGCATAGCACGGGAAGAGCTGGTTAGGATCAGGTGTGCCCTTTGCATAGCGCACGAAGAAGCTGGCTGCCCCACCCTAATCTTTTATTATGCAGATGAGCGCTCTACCTGGCCAGCGCCAGTGTTGCCTGTTCCTTGACTGTACACATGGTGACAAAGAAAAGGGAAGATGGAGCCTCCATGTTGAACATACCTGGCCCCCAGGTAGCCCCTCCCTCTTGCCACAGTTGCCGGCATTCACCCATGCAAGATCTCAGCTTGCTTTTCTGCAGCTCGATTTTTCAGGCTGCTCTTTGTTAGAAAAAAATGATTTGGGGGCTGCTTTTTATTAAAAGGGAAATTCCACCGAGGACTCTGTTGCCCCCATCTGCCTAAATAATTTCTTTTTTTTTTTTTGAGATGGAGTCTCACTCTGTTGCCTAGACTGGAGTGCAGTGGCACGATATCAGCTCACTGCAGCCTCCGCCTCCCGGGTTCCAGCGGTTCTCCTGCCTCGGCGTCCTGGGTAGCTGTGATTATAGGCACACACCACCACGCCCAGCTAATTTTTGTATTTTTGGTAGAGACAAGGTTTCACCATGTTGGCTGGACTGGTCTCAAACACCTGACAGGAGGTGATCTGCCCACCTTGGCCTCCTGAAGTGTTATGATTTTGGGCATGGGCCACCATGCCTGGCCTGCCTAAATAATTTGTATCTCCCGTATCACTAGCACCACAGAGAAGTGGAGAAGGGGCCCCTCGGCAGGTGGCCGGAACGCCCACCTCTTTAGGCCAGTGTGGCCGCTGCGGGTCCAGGGGCGAGGCCTGGGAATGGAGCCCCAGCAGAGCGGGGCCTGTCTTCCTTCTGCAAATTCTTCTGCTGACGTCAGCCAGGTCTGTTTCTGCTGCTGGCAGCTAGGGGCCGGGGCTCATCTATAGCCTCATAAAACTGCCATGAGGAGCAAATAAAACGGTCCACCAAGGACTCAGCCCAGTGCCTGCCCTTGAGGGGCACACAGTACGTGGACAAGCCTGCTATTCACAACACAGGCCACACGCCTATAATCCCAGCGCTTTGCAAGGCTGAGGTGGCAGGATCTCTTGAGTCCAGGAGTTCAAGACCAGCCTGGGCAACATAATGAGCCCCTGTCTCTACAAAAAATTTAAAAATTAGCCAGGCATGCTGGTGGTGCCTTTAGTCCCAGCTACTCCAGAGGCTGAGGTGGGAGTATCATTTGAGCCCAGGAGTTTGAGGCTTCAGTGAGCCATGATTGTGCCACTGCACTCTAGTGTGGGTGACAGAGCGAGACCCTGTCTCAAAAATAACCCAAATATATAATAAAAATATTGTGTATAAATATATGGATATCACATCTACTTCTATATAAAATATATATTGTATATAATATAGATAATATATATATAATTACATATATTATATATGTAATTAGCCCAGCTCTGTCACCTGCCAGCCGGGAACCTGAGTACATCACACCACCTCCTGGCCTCAGTTTTCTCAGCTGTAAGATGGGAACAGTAAGACACACTTCCCCATAGGTTTGTGGTAATGATTAAATGAGATAATGCACATAGCAAGTGCTCAGTATTTCCCATTGATAGTTCTTGCCTTAACATGGTAACAGTATGATTTATTTGAGTTTTATGAAATAAGAACTGAGTAGGTGTCCTTGAATTCAGAGGATCCGTGAATTTGGATAGGAAAAAATACACCTTTTATTTTCACTCACCTGCAAATAAAATTTAGCACCTAACTTCAATTCCTAATGGAGCAATTATCATGGTGGTATTAGCAAGATTCTGACAGGAATCACAGGTATTTTTAATCCCACAACTTCATTTTAAATATACATAGTTGGCTACCTTTCTAACCTGCGTATTTTATTTGTTTGCACTGAAAAAATATTCTGGATAGTAGACTCTAGTTATTTAAATGCATAACAAAATGTTCAAGGGAATGGATACTGACATCAACGACTTATTTTGAAATGCATCCAAAAAGTAAGATGTGTAGAGGGATAGATGGATGGGTGAATGGTTAGGTAGAGGGAGGGAGGGAGGGATAGACAGACGGACGGACGGACGGATGGATAGATAAATAAATGGGTAGAGGTTAGAGGGATGGTTAGAGGGAGACTGAAATGGATGGATGGATGAATAAATGGATGAGTGAATGGATGGATGGGTAGATGGATGAGTGATTTGAGGGAGAGAGGGATGGATAGACGGTTAGACAGAGGAATGGATGGACAGATGGTTAGAGGGAGGAATGGATGGATGGATAAATTGATGGATGGGTGGTTAGAGGGAAGGAGGGAGGGAGGAAGGGTTGGGGCATGGATAGATGCCCCATCCTTCCCTGGATGAATGATTAGAGGGAGAGAGGAATAAATGGGTGAGTGGTGGATGCATGTGTGGATGGATCGTTAGAAGGAGGGGGAGCTGGATAGGTGGGTGGGATGCATGGATGGATGGGTGGACAAATAGGACAAAATGTTATCTAGGTGATGTGTAGGCATTCACTGTACAATTCTTTCAACTTTTCTTTATGTTTGTACTTTTTTGGTACATTTTCACAATTAAACTTTGGAAGAAATTTTTAAAAAGAGAGAGAAAAGAATGAAACAGAAAAGGACATTCGAAGTTTGGGCAAAGAAAAAAGATTCAGCTATAAAATAATCTTTATAGACTGGGTGCGTTGTCTCATGCCTGTAATCCCAGCACTCTGGGAGGCCAAGGCAGGTGGATCACTTGAGGTCAGGAGTTCGAGACCAGCCTGGCCAACATGGTGAAACCCCGTCTCTATTAAAAACATAAAAATTAGCCAGGTGTGGTGGTGAGTAGATCCCAGCTACTCAGGAGGCTGAGGCAGGAAGATCACTTGAACCAGGGAGGTAGAGGTTGCAGTGAACAGAGATCACAACACTGTACTCCAGCCTGGGAGACAGAGCAAGACTTTGTCTCAAAAATAAATAAATAAATAATCTTTATTATTTCTTATCAAAATCAGATTATAAAGAGAAGGCAACAAACAAAAGAAGCAGAAGAACCAGACACTCGATACAGATCCTAAGTAATTGTAACATATAGGGGAAAGAATCGTGGTTTCCGTATAAAGAAACTTCAACGTCTAGAGCTATACACCGTCAGTGTGGCAGCCACTGGCCACAGGGCTGCTGAGTAGTTGCAACGTGGCTGGTCAGAACTGAGATGTGTTAGAAATACCCATCAAATTTTGCAGACTTTGTACCAAAAAAATTGTAAACTGTATTATAAATATTCAAAAACATTGATAACTTTTGAAATGCCCGTATTTTGGATACATTGGACTACGTTTAATATATTAAAATTAATTTCTCCTGCTTTTTACATTTTTCAGAGATGGGGTCTTGCTCTGTCACCCAGCCTGGGAGTACAGGAGGGCAATCACAGCTCACTGCAACCTCGGCCTCCTGGGCACAAGCGATCCTCCCACCTCAGCCTCCTGAGTGACTGGGACGAGAGGTGTGCGCCACTAAGCCCAGCTAATTTTTTTTAGAGATGGAGCTTTGCTATGTTGCCCAGGTTGGTCTCAAACTCCTGGCCTCAAGTGATCCTCTTGCCTCAGCCTCCCAAAGCGCAGGAATTACGGGCATGAGCCACTTGTGCCTGGCTCTGGCACGGTGATGGTCACCCCATGCTGCTTCTTTGAGGAAGGGCCAGAAACCCAGGCGCAGCAAATGCTGACTGCTCCACCCCAATGAACAAACTCCAGCCTGGGAGGGTGCCTGGGTCACTCATTTCCTTCCCACTTGGGGGAGCTGCTCCACGCCCATGTGCCCCACATCCTGAGGGCCATCACCACCCACCAGCCACCTAGGCAGACACCCCCAAGCCTGAAAATGCTTCCTCCTCTGCTGTATCTCCAGCCTCACCCCTTTGTCTCTAACCCCTCCCCTCCACACCAACTCAGTGACCTGCAGCAAGTCATTTGACTGCTCTGTGCCTCAGTTTCCCCATCTGTAAAATGAGTTGAAGTTAGTTTTTTTTTTTGAGACGGAGTCTCACTCTGTCACCCAGGCAATCTCAGCTCACTGCAGCCTCCATCTCCCAGGTTCAAGTGATTCTACCACCTCAGCCTCCTGAGTAGCTGAGAGTACAGGAGCCTGCCTCCACACCCAGCTAATTTTTGTATTTTAGTAGAGACGGGGTTTTGCCATGTTGACCAGGCTGGTCTCAAACTCCCAACCTTAGGTGATCTGCCCACCTTAGCCTCCCAAAGTTCTGGTGGTGTGAGCCACCAGGCCCAGCCTGGGGTGAGTTTTTTTTTGTTAATGTATACACACACATTTATAAATGCATATTTATACTAACAGAGATCAGGGCTACTGTGGCCCCTGGCACAGCGTGGGTGTTGAACTCTGTTTAACTACGATAATCAGCATCTGCATTCAAAGCTGAGCACAGAGGACCAGACACCAGAGGGCCCACAGTCCATGTCTGGGAGGCCAGAGATGGTTTCACAGGCAGAGGTGGTCATGTCCCTCTTCAACCAACAGTCCTGTGATGGCACCCCATGACCTTGAGGATGGAGCCCAAATCCCACCAGCTGCCTTAGGAGGCTGAATCAATCTTCCACCCACTTCTCCTGCCCACTGAGCTCCCTCACCCTCCTGCTAGCTCCAACACCATAAGCCCTATCCTGCCTCAGGACCTTGGCACAAGCTGTTCCCTGCCCAAGATGCTCTTCCTCCAATGCCCTGAACAGCCAGCTCCTTCTCACACTTTAGCCTCAGCCTTCTCCCCGGCCCCAGCGGGATCAGCTCGTAGCCTGTGACTCTCCTCCCTCTTGGCACACACACACCTTGTGTCCATCTATTTTTTTTTTATTTTTTAATTTATTTTTTTAAGACAGAGTCTCACTCTGTCACCCAGGCTAGAGTGCAGTGACACAATCTTGGTTCACTGCAGCCTCTGCCTCCTGGGCTCAAGAGATCCTCCCACATCAGTCCCCCGTAAACAGCTGGGAGTACAGGCACACGCCACCACACCCGGCAAATTTTTGCATTTTTTGCAGAGATGGGGTTTCACCATGTTGCCCAGGCTGGTCTCGAACTCCTGAGCTCAAGCAATCCACCCACCTCAGCTTCCTAATGTGCTGAGATTATAGGCGTGAGCCACCGCACCCGGCCAACAATGTGCCGATGCAGACAATCTTGTTTGTTGACTGTCCTCTCACTAGAAGGGAGATCCACTCTGCCAGGGCTGGGTTCTTATTAGGCGCTCATGGCTGGATCCCCAGGGCTCAGCACAGCATCTAGCACACAGTAGGCGCTCAACACGTTTGTGGCATGATTGAATGCATAAGTCAGTAAATGAAGGGGTTCTCGCCCTGATACTCCTTCTGCAGCCTGGGAAACCGAAGCTCAGAGATGAAGTGGCTTCACCAAGTTCACATGGACAGTGGGTGGCAGAGCTGGAGCTACCTACGAAATTGGGATTATGAAATATTTCCCGAGTACCAAGGAGCGCATGTGACGCAGGGCTCTAGAAGGCTTCCTCTTCCATTTGCCACAGTCCCTGCAGCAGAGAGGCAGCCCAAGGCTCTGCAAATCATGGACCCTTCCTCACTGCTGCAGCCACCCTTCTGCAGGCCCCAGCTCGAGGTCTCACTCGATGCTGGGATGGGGGTGATGATCATCCATCTGGCAGGTCACAAGGATGTCCCTCGGGATCGGAAATCTGATCCTAATTGCTGAGTCACAGCGACACAGCAGAATGACGTCATCTATAACCATGGCATGGATTCCAAACTCAGCCCCAGCTTGGCTTCTCCTCAAGTTCAAGAGAACCCCTGTCAATCTACACCGCCCCTCCTCATGCTCGGCTGTTTTCAAGCCCGCACACTGGCAAAGATGCTGCCAGGAAGGAAGGAAGCCGAGCCCAGGGAGAGGAGAGAACTGCTTTGCTGTGGGTAGTGGGGAACAAGGTCCCGTGTGTGGAGGAGACAGAACACCGTCAGGTACCAGGCCAGGAGCAGCGGCTCACTCCCGTCATCTCAGCATTTGCGGGGCTGAGGTGGGAGGATCACTTGAGCCCAGGAGTTCAAGACCAGCCTGGGAAACATACGGAAACCCATCTCTATTGAAAAAAAAAATTAGCCAAGCATGGTGTTGCATACCTGTAGTACCTGCCACATGGGAGGCTGGAGCAGGAGGGTCACTTGAGCCCAGGGTTGAGGCTGCAGTGAGCCGTGACTATACCACTGCACTCCAGCCTGGGCGACAGAGAGAGACCCTGTCTCAAAGAAACAAAGAAAAAGAGAGAGAGTGGAATGGAGGGGAGGGGAAGGGAGGGAGAGGGTAAAGCTCCATACTGATATGTACAGCTTCCTGCCTGACCCCCATTCCCGGGAGCCCCTTTCAGAGTCAAGAGAGCTGAACAAGGGAGCAATACTGACCGACAGACAGATGGACAGACAGACAGATGGACAGACAGATGGACAGACCACGCAGGGGGGCAGATGGGCCTGCAGCCTCCACACGAGCGTGATGAGCAGGAGAAAGCAGGCTATGTACAGGTGATGTGGGTGCCAGATGCAAGCTAGCAGACAGGAATTCCGATCACCGCACAGCACAAAAGCAAAATCAAAACACCCTGACTTCTCAGCAGACCAGCATGGCCCCCTAGAGGCCAAGGGCAGAATTTTATTTTTATTTATTATATTTATTTTTTTATTTTTTTGTGACAGAGTCTTGCTTTGTTACCCAGGATGGAATGCAGTGATGTGATCTCAGCTCACTGCAACCTCTGCCTCCCGGGTTCAAGTGACTCTCCTCCCTCACCCTCCTGAGAAGCTGGAACTACAGGAGCCTGCCACGATGCCCGGCTAATTTTTTGTATTTTTAGTAGAGACGGGGTTTCATCATGATGGCCAGGCTGGTCTTGAACTCCTGACCTCAAGTGATTCACCTGTCTTGGCCTCCCAAAGTGCTGGGATTACAGGCATAAGCCACCACACTGGGCCTGTTGAGGCAAAGTGTAACGTCAGATCTTCCTAGTCAATGAATCCCTCGCTTCTGAAACAGTTCCAGCGGTCAGGTTCTAGCCATGTCTCGGAATTCTTGATATCGCGGGGAGGAATCACTAGTTCTGGGTGTTGATAGACATCAAAGCTTTTTCAACTGTGCATGTCCGGGGTACCTAACTTACAGTGTTGGCTCAATTATACCTGCCAGATAACTTGACCTTCTGTTATGAACAGAGTAGGTTCAGTTTGGGCTGGTCTTGCAGTTACATTTTCTCAAGGAACAGTTTGAGCTCACCCTGTCTTTGCAATCAGCTGAAACTGGAGCATCCTTCAGCCTCAGTTTCCTCAATATCCTGAACTCCGCTCCCTTCATCATGCCCAAAGGCCAGATTGCCTGTGAAGCCATGTAGTGCAGGATTACAAAGAGACAGCCCTGGCCGGGAGCGGTGGCTTATGCCTGTCATCCCAGCACTTTGGGAGGCCAAGGCAGGCAGATCACCTGAGATCGGGAATTCGAGACCAGCCTGGCCAACATAGCAAAAGCCTGTCTCTACTAAAAATAGAAAGAAAAAAAAAATTAGCCAGGCATAGTAGCCCTCACCTGGAATCCCAGCTACTCTGGAGGCTGAGGTAGGAGAATCTCTTGAACCCAAGAGGTAGAGGCTGCAGTGAGCCAAGATCCCACTACTGCACTACAACCTGGCCAACAGAGGGAGACTCTGTCTCAAAAAAAAAAAAAAGAAAAGAAAAAGAAAATTAAAAAGAGACACCCCTTCTGTGCCCCCTCCCTCGGCAAATGACACCTCCACCCACATAGGCTCAAAGCTGGGGAGCAAGATATCCTCCTTAGCACTGCCCTCTCCCACCCCCGCCTTTCCCAAACCCTCACAGGACACAGCACAGACGGCTCTGTTCCCCACTATCCACGCTCCTCTTCTTCCATAGCAATAGGACTTCCAATACCTAGCTGGGCACGGCCATCCAGAAATAAAACCACATTTCCCAGCCACCCTTGCATATAGGCGTGGCCAAGGAGTTAAACTCTGGCCAATAGGATGTGCGCAAAAGTGACCTACGCAGCTCTGTGTATCGTTAAGGGAAAGGCAGGTTGACCTCCATCATTCCCTTCCCTTCTCCTTTCCACTTCCTGGTAGATGGAGCACAGGAGAGGGCGGTCATCTGATTTGGACAATAAGAGCAGGGATAATGGAGCAACAAGGTAGCAGGAGCCCGGGTCCCTGAAGCCTTGGAGTAGCCACACCAGAGCTGGGACACTTACACCAGGACCCTACGTTAAAGGGAAACAGAGGCCGGCTGCGGTGGCTCACGCCTGTAATCACAGCATTTTGGGAGGCCGAGGCGGGTGGATCGCTTGAGGCCAGGAGTTGGAGACCAACCTGGCCAACATGGCAAAACTCTGTCTCTACAAAAAATACAAAAATTAGCCAGGTTTGGTGATGGGCGCCTGTAATCTCAGCTACTCCAGAGGCTGAGGCAGGAGAATTGCTTGAGCTTAGAAACTGACGCTGCAGTGAGCTGTGATCAGGCCACTGCGCTCCAGGCCAGGCAACAGAGCAAGATCCTGTCTCAAACAAACAAACAAACAAAAGAAAACAGAGTCCTTTCTTGTTTAACCAGTTATTTGAAGTCTTCAAAACGGCAGCTGAACCAAAATCCAACTAGCAGAGTCACCAAATTCTGTGCATTTTGGCCCTTGCTGGTTACCGAAATTCATCTACTTTTTTTTTTTTTTTTTTTGAGATGGAGTTTCGCTCTGTTGACAGGCTGGAGTGCAGTGGTGCAATCTCAGCTCACCGCAACCTCCGCCTCCTGGGTTCAAGCGATTCTCCTGCCTCAGCCTCCCAAGTAGCTGGGATTACAGGCATGCGCCACCACGCCCAGCTAATTTTGTATTTTTAGTAGAGATGGGTTCGACATCCATCTCTACTAAAAGACATGAGGTTTTTTATTGCAGCACTACTAGTGATGGCAAAACACTAGGAACTCAAACATCCACCAGGAAGCAACTGGTTGAATAATCTATGGCTCAGCCACACAAAAGAATACTATGCAGCAATATGGAGAAATGAGGAAGGCGGGGCGCGGTGACTCACGCCTGTAATCCTAACACTTTGAGAGGCTGAGGCGGGTGGATCACCTGAGGTCAGGAGTTCCAGACCACCCTGGCCAACATGGAGAAACCCTGTCTCTAGTAAACATACAAAAATGAGCCGGGAATGGTGGCGCATGCCTGTAATCCCTGCTGCTCAGGAGGCTGAGGCAGGAGAATCGCCTGAACCCCAGAGACGGAGGTTGCAGTGAGCCAAGATTGCAGCACTGCACCCTAGCCTGGGCAACAGAGTGAGACTCTGTCTCAGAAAATAAATAAAAAAGGTTTTCTTATCCTGTCACGCAGAGGTCTCCAGGATATACGGTTAAGCAAAAAATAAATAACTGGCCAGGCGTGGTGACTCACACCTGTAATCCCGGCACTTTGAAAGGCCAAGGCGGGTGGACCACCGGAGGTCAAGAGTTCCAGAACCACCTGGCCAACATGACAAAACCCCATCTCTACCAAAAATACAAAAATTAGCCAGGCTTGGGGATCGGTGCCTGTAATTCCAGCTCGTCGGGAGGCTGAGTCACGAGAATCGTTTGAACCCCGGAGGCAGAGGTTGCAGCGAGCTGAGATTGTGCCATTGCACTCCAGCATGGGTGACAGAGTGAGGCTCTGTCTCAAAAAAAAGTAGAATAAATAAATAAATAGCAGTATCCAAGGATCAGAACTATGAACGCAAAGCATGTTACCTATCGTCTGAATAGTCCTGTGGTTTGTATATGTTTGCTCATATTTTCAAAATAAACAATGAAATAATAAAGCAAACATGGATGTTTACGGGGTAAGAGGAAGGAGGCTGCCGATGGAGCAGGAGTGGAAGCTAGGCTTCTCCGTGACTTGTTTCAGAGTTTCTATTTTGTAACTATAAATACTTTACAAAATTACAAAGTAAAATCAAGGGCAAAAAAAGCAATCTCTTAAAATAAAAAAATTAAAAGTAGTCTGGGTGCAGTGGCTCACATCTGTAGTCCCAGCACTTTGGGATGCCAAGGTGGGCAGATCACCTGAGGTCAGGGATTCGACACCAGCCTAGCCAACATGGTGAAACCCTGTCTTTAAAAATAAAAAAATTACAAAAATTAGCCAGGTGTGGTGGTGAGCGCCTATGGTCCCAGCTGCTCGCGAGGCTGAGGCAGGGGAATTGCTCGAACCCTGGAGGCGGAGGTTGTCGTGAGCCAACCTCTAACCTGGATGACAGAGTGAGACTCCGTCTCAAAAATAATAATAGTGATAAAATAAATAAATAAATAAAAATAATAAAAAGTAAAAAACCCTGAGCATATGTCAACCTGCCATAACCACCTAAGAAGGTTATTGGAAGTGACTTTTTTCCTTTTTTTTTCAGACAGTCTCACCCTGTTGTCTAAGCTGGAGTGCAGTGACTGTCTTGGCTTATTGCAATCTCTGCCTCCTGGGTTCCAGCAATTCTCATGCCTCAGTCTCCCGACATAGCTTGGATCACGGGCATGTGTAACCATGCTCAGCTAATATTTTTGTAATTTCAGTAGGGACGGGGATTTCACCATGTTGGCCAGGCTGGTCTCGAACTCCTGACCTCAGGTGATTTTTTTTTTTTTAACGTAAACTCAAGATTTTATTGTCTTCATAAGAGACGACACTTAGAAATGGATCCTTTGGCGCTTTCTCTTCTTATCTCATCCCAGTTCAGAATGCTTGCATCTTTCAGTAGCCAGCATTCTCTTAGCTCTGCAGTTGGGCTCAGCCCACTCAAGCCTCAGCACACCCTTCTTTGTAGTTTTTTTCTTTTTCCGGAAAATCGGCTTAGCCTGCCCATCACAGCCACTCTGCCTCGTGTCATAACACCGCTATCCCTGGGCACACAGAGAATCCTTGCCCCTCTTGTGCTGTGTCACTTTGTGGAGTTGGTGCTTGCCACACTTCTTCCAGAAAGTCCGGCGAATTTTAGGAAGGTTCACCATGTTTGCGTGAGCGCCACCGGCACGGAAGGCCTTTATTTTTATTATTATTATTTTTTTGAGATGGCGTCTCGCTCTGTTGCCCAGGCTGGAGGGCAGTGGCACATTCTCGACTCACTGCAGCCTCCGCCTCATGGGTTCAAGCGATTCTCCTGCCTCAGCCTCCTGAGTAGCTGGGATTACAGGCGCCCACCACCATGCCCGGCTAAGTTTCGTATTTTTAGTAGAGATGGGGTTTCACCAGGTTGGCCAGGCTGGTCTGGAATTCCTGACCTCAGGTGATCTGCCCATCTTGGCCTCCCAAAGTGCTGGGATGACAGGTGTGAGCCACCGCGCCCAGCCGCTTTCTTTTTTTTCAACTTTCATCTGAACTTCAGGGGTATAAGTGCAGGTTTCTTACATAGGTAACCCTGTGTCGTGAGGGTTTGTTTTACAGATCATTTCTTTCTTTGTTTTTGTTGTTTCCCTTCTTCTTTTCTTTTTTTAAACTATATTGGATTGTTCATTTCTCCACCATCCCTGTGTTGTACAGATTATTTCATCATCCAAGTATCAAGCCTAGTACCCATAAGTCATTTTTCCTGATCCTCTCCTTCTTCCTATCCTTCATCCTCCAAAAGGCCCCAGTGTGTGTTGTTCCCCTCTATGTGTCCATGTGTTCTCATCATTCAGCTCCCAGGAAGTGACTTTAAAAGAGCATTTTGAGCCGGCACAGTGGCTCACCCCTGTAATCCCAGCGCTTTGGGAGGCCAGGAATTCGAGACCAGCCTGGCCAACATGGTGGAGCCCCGTCTCTATCTACTACTAATAAAACATTAGCCGGGCATGGCGGCGCATGCCTGAAATCCTAGCTACCTGGGAGGTGGGTGCACAAAAATTACTCGAACTCGGGAGGCAGAGGTTGCAGTGAGCCCAGATTGCGCCACTGCACTCCAGCCCGGGTAACAGAGTGAGACTCAATCTCCAAAAAAAAAAAAAAAAAAAAAAGCATTTTGATTGTATTATATCAGACATTATATATCTCTAATGAGTTTTACCCTATGAACCAAAGAACCACCATGAAACAAAACCACAGTAAAATCCTCACCTGCACTCACTCGTCTTACAGGAAGTGATTATGTTGGCATTGTGAAATTGAAGCTCTGAGGCTTTTGCCATCTCTTGCTTCCTCTCCTGCCACGTGATCTCTGCACATACCTGCTCCCTCTTTGCTATCCACCATGAGTGGACACTAGCCGAGGCGCTCACCTGATGCAGCTGCCCAATTTTGAATTTTTGTTTTGTTTTTTTTGAGATGGAGCCTCACTCTGTTGCCCAGGCTGGAGTGCAGTGGCGTGATCTTGGCTCACTGCAACCTCTGCCTCCTGGGTTCAAGTGATTCTCCTGCCTCAGCCTCCCACGTAACTGGGATTACAGGCATGCGCCACCACTCCAGCTAATATTTTGTATTTTTAGTAAAGACAAGGTTTCATCCTGTTGGCCAGGCTGGTTTTGAACTCCTGACCTCAAGTGATCCACCTGCCTCAGCCTCCTAAAGTACTAGGATTACAGGTGTGAGCCACTGCACCTGGCCCCAATCTTGAACTTTTAAACCGCTTTTCTTTGTAAACTTTTAAAAAGAAATGATTGTCATATAAGATAAAGAAAATAAGAAATTGGCTGAACACGGTGGTTCACACCAGTAATCACAGAACTTTGGGAGGCCAAGGTGGGTGGATCATTTGAGCTCATGAGTTTGAGACCTTGTCAAATTGGTGAAACCTTGTCTCTACAAAAAAATGCAAAACTAGCCAGGCTTGGAGGTGTGTGCCTGTAGTTCCAGCTACTTTGGAGGCTGAGGTGGAGGATGGTTTCAGCCCAGGAGGTAGAGGTTGTAGTAAGCCAAGATTGCACCACTGCCTCCAGCATGGGTGATATAGCCAGACCTTGACCCCCGCACCCCCCCACAAAAAAAGAAATTGTGTTGACGCTGTTAGAAACCCAGATTTTCTATAAAAGAAGGAGCTATACGCCAGGCATGGTGGCACACGCCTGTAATCCCAGCACTTTGGGAGACTGAGGTAGCCGGGTCACCTGAGTTTAGGAGTCTGAGACCAGCCTGGGCAACATGGTGAAACCTTGTCTCTACTGAAAAATATAAAAATTAGCCAAGTGTGGTGGTATGCACCTGTTATCCCAGCTGCTCAGGAGGCTGAGGCAAGAGAATTGCTTGACCTGGGAGATGGAGGTTGTAGTGAGTCAAGATTGTACCACTGCACTCCAGTCTGGGAGACAGAGCAAAACTGTCTAAAAAAAAAAAAGAAAGAAAACAAAGAAACTCTCGAGTCTACTGAGGTCCCATCAGAGGTGAAGAACATTATGCAAAGAGGTTCCTGTATTGACTGTGATTCTGAGTGCTTTACAAGCTTTTTGTTTATTTGTTTTCGAGACGGAGTCTCACTCTGTCGCCAGGCTGGAGTGCAGTTGCAGGATCTTGGCTCACTGCAACCTCCGCCCCCACAGGTTCAAGCAAGTCTCCAAGTAGCTGGGATGACAGGTGTGCCACCATACCTCCACTAATTTTTGTATTTTTAGTAGAGACAGGGTTTCACCATGTTGCCCAGGCGGGTCTTGAACTCCTGGCCTCGACTGATCCACCCACTTCAGCCTTCCAAAGTGCTGGGATTGCAGGCATGAGTCATGGCGCCCCGCCCTTTGCAAGTATTAACTCACCCCTAGCAACATGTGCCTAATCTCATTTAATCATCACAACAAGCCTAGCAGGAGGGTGCATGATTCTGCTTCTTTCATACATGAGGAAACTGAGTCACAGGGAGATTCTTAAGAAAACTGCCGAGGATCATGAAGCTGGTGGGTGGCTGAGCCAGTATTTGCATTCAGGAACTCTGATCCTGGAGTCCGAGGCCTTAACCATCTTCTGAGCTTCCTATTAACTGACATAGGTGATTCCATATTAAAGTAGAAAAGGAAAATGATGGCCCACTGCAGTCCCTCATGCCGGCCATCCTATTGCTTTGGGAGGCAGAGGTGGGAAGATCACTTGAGGACAGGAGCTTGTGACCAGCCTGGACGACATAGCGAGATCCTGTCTCTAGGAAAAAAAATTTTTTTTTTTTTCAGACAGAGTCTCACTCTGTCGCCCAGGCTGGAGTAAGGTGATGCGATCTCAGCTCACTGCAACCTCCGCCAGGTTCAAGCAATACTCCTGCCTCAGCCTCCCAAGTAGTTGGGATTACAGGCGTGCACCACCAAGCCTGGCTAATTTTTGTGTTTTTTAGTACAGACCGGGTTTCGCCACGTTGGCCAGGCTGGTCTGGAACTCCTGACCTCAGGTGATCCACCCACCTCGGCCTCCCAAAATTCGGGGATTACAGGCGTAAGCCGTGTCCGGCCTTGACCCCGTATCTTGGTCAGTTGCTGACTGAGCTTCCATGACACCCAGCCTCTCGGCCAGCCACATCTCACCTCCTCCTGACCTGCCTGGGGCCACCTAGGCTCTTCCTCAAGGCCACCCCTTAACAACAGGGATCACCATTTAATTCCTGAAAATGCTCAGCCAGGTGCGAATGAGGATTCCCACTTCCAGATGGGGAAACTGAGGCTCAGAGATGTATGGAACTGCCGAATTCTTGCACCTGCGACGTGGCTGCTTCTGGAACTGCACCCTGTGGTCCTCCTTGCCTCCCTCTTGTAGGCTCTTGCTCCCCAGGAGGGCGAGCGTGGGGTGCTGAGGGCCCTTGCTGAGAAGTGAGTCACCCTCATTTTGTGTGTGTGTCATCCCTCCAGCTGCAGCTGGGAGGTGGGAGGAGGCGTCTGAGCCGATTAACTAGGGGTAGGAAGGCCGCATCACCCAGCGAGAAAGGAGCTAGCTCTCAAAGCACCTGACAATTCCACCTCCGGAAGATTCCTGGAACCTGTCCCCATTCCTTCCTCCCCAGAGCCCCAGCCCCAGCCCCAGCCCAGGCCACCATCAGCTCTTGCCTGCACTGTGGGACCCTCATCTCTGGTCTTCCTGCCCCCTCCCTCACCTCCCCAAATCTGCTTTCTGCAAGAGCGATGCAGACAGATCCCACACACGCTTTGAAAGTGGCATTGACAGGGCTTGTGATGAAATGGACAAATGAGTATATTTAGCTGTCACCAACAACAGTGTGACTCCCTTCTCTGCCCAGGCCTAATTTCTTTTCTTTTGGGATAATTATGCAATAAAGCGGGATCCTCAGGCTCCCCACAAGGCCAAGGCAGGAGGCCTTTCTGCTGGAGGCCTGTCAGGGGCAGCAAATCAATGATCGTGAGTGAGGACTCCACACTTTCTTTAACAATTAACGGGCCAGGAAATACAAAGGAGGGAATCGTTATAGACCCAAGGGGCTCTAAGAGATGTAGCAACCAAATGTAACATTTGGACTTTGTCTCTTGATTTGGCCCAACGAACCATAAAAATATATTTAGGAAACAATGGAGGAGAGATGGAATTTGTAGACGATATTAGTGAATCATAGCAAATGATACAATGCTGGAGACCTGAAACAGAATGATTCAGCAGGCGGTGGGTGAGGAAGCGGGTGGGGTACAGCTGAAACAACATTGTCCAGAGAAGATTACACATTCCTCAAAAGACCCACTTCAGGCCGGGCTCAGTGGCTCACACCTGTAATCCCAGCACTGTGGGAGGATCAAATATAATTCATTACAGTGTCTCATGCCCGTAATTCCAGCCCTTTGGGAGGCTGACGCAGGAGGATCTCTTGAGGCTAGGAGTTCAAGAACAGCCTGGGCAACATAGTGGGACCCCGTCTCTACAAAAAAAAAAAAAAAAAAAAAATTAAAAACATAAATTAACAAAAAGAAAAAATCGCTCTCAAACAGGGTGTGGTGACATACACCTGTCATCCCCTCTACTCAGGAGGATCACTTGAGCCTAGGGGTTTGGGGTTGCAGTGAGCCATGTTCTCACCACTGCACTCCAGCCTGGGCAACAGAGTAAGACTCTGTCACTAGAAGAGAAGGTGCACACCTCTAATCCCAGCACTTTGGGAGGCCGAGGCAGGTGGATCACAAGGTCAGGAGTTCAAGATCAGCTTGGG
>PVKP010020838.1:0-40114 GCA_004027715.1 Plecturocebus donacophilus
ATTCTCTTGCTTCAGCCTCCTGAGTAGTTGGAATTACAAGCATGGGCCACCACACCCAGCTAATTTTTGTATTTTAGGTTTTGCCATGTTGGCCAGGCTGGTCTCAAACTCCTGATCTCAGGTGATCCACCTGCCTCTGCCTCCCAAAGTGCTGGGATTACAGGTGTGAGTCACCACGCCCGCCTGATTATGCTTCTTGTAGAGATTGCCCAATCTGTCACCCTTCTATGCTCCGTGAGCTTCAGTGGCTCCTTATTGTCTACAGAAAAAAATCCTTAACTAGATTTTCCAGGCATTTCATGATAGAGTTTCCATCAAACTTGCTAACTTCATGTCACTGTTCCTTTTCACACCACCTGGCCAAATCAGGTTATTCTCTGTTGCCGAAATTCACCGTGCATGTCATCACTCGATATTTCTGTTGATACTTTCCCTTTGTCCATGATAGTCTTTTTCTCCAACCTTGCCTATCAGCAGATCCTACCTGTACCTGTTAGACAGCTCCAATTGCCACCTTCTGGAAAGCCTTCCCTTTTTGCTTCAAGGAGCAACTTTCTCCTTTTTTTCTCGGAAGGGCATGTTCATTGATTTCTAGTTTAGTGTTAAACATCGTCCAGTTTATCATCGTGTGTGAGGATCTCTCTACCTTCCAGATTAAAGGCTCCTCAAAGAGAGGCTCTCTGTTTTGTTCACCTTTGCATCTTTTAAAGAAAGTCATGTGTGCTTGAATGAATCATTTCATAAGATTGACAGAAAGCACATCGAGTCTCAAAGGAATGGAATGAAAGGAGGGTGAATTCTGAGGCTGCTGTGGAAGCCGGAAGTAACTGGAGTAGGCAGTATTAGCTCTGGTAGGTGACGCCAAGGGAAGTGGACAGGGGTCGTCGCTAGGAGAAGAGGGCTATGGACAGCATGTTTCTCTAGCTTCACAGTGTAGCCTCTGGCTGGCCCCAGGTGTGAGATCCCATGAACACGAGCATGAACACGAGACAGAGCCTGTGTTGTACTGGATTATTCATTACACTCGGAACGATGGGGAATTCTGCTGGGGAGAGCGGGAGAGTTTGCTGGAAGCCTGTGTTACAGCTCATAATATTACATCCAAGTCTTTTGTGTAATGTAACCCATTACCATATCCCTTGGGTGGCTCAAAGTCATGGAATGTTAGAGTTGGAAGGAAATTCAAAAAGGATCTTGTCAAATCCCTTAGTTTTATGGGTAGAGAAATTCAGCCCCAGAAAGGTTATATAACTCTCCCAAGGTGACACAGAGATGCCTGACAGAGCCAGGCTGGGAACTCAAGCAAAAAAGGAATGAAATATTCGTCAAGTGCCTGCGCTGTGCTGGGGCTGTGTGTCAACTAAGTGAGGTGAACCTTGCCTTTCTCATAGCTAGGCAAGGGAATTGCAGCTCAGAAAGGTGAAATGTCTTGCCTGGGTTTCCGAGGCAAGTGATAGATCCATGATTTAGCCTTAGGAGTTGACTGACTTCAAAGAGATGGTCTTTCTACTGTTTGTTATGCCTCATTAAAAGTGAGCAGGTGGGAAGGGAACTGCCTTTGCAAGCATCTCCTGAGTGCACAGAGAACTCTTGAGAGATCCTTCACAAGGGTAGAGAAGGAGAGATTCTTCTGTGCACGATGACCCTACGGGGCAATTGTTCCTTTCCTCATTTTGCTGATGCGTAAGTAAAGAGAGGGAGTCTACAGCTGCCCTTCCATGATAGCCCACCTTGTAACTGGTGCGAGTAGAATGAGCCTGTTTTGTACCTATTTATTTATTCATTTATTTTTGAGATGGAGTCTAACTCCATCACCCAGGATGGAGTGCAATGGCCCAATCTTGGCTCACTGCAACCTCCGCCTCCTGGATTCAAGCAGTTCTCCCACCTTAGCCTCCTGAGTAGCTGGAATTACAGGCACCCACCATCATGACTGGATACTTTTTGTGTTTTTGTAGAGACGGGGTTTCACCGTGTTGGCCAGGCTGGTCTTGAACTCCTGTCCTCAGGTGATCCGCCCGCCTTGGCCCCCCAAAGCGCTGGGATTACAGACGTGAGCCACCGCGCCCCGCCTGTACCTCTGTACACTTTCGTCTCCTTATCTGTAAAAACAAAGAGCCTGGACATTTCCCACCCTCACATTCCACCGAACTGTACTCCTCCTTCCGGACTCGACATGGGTCACTTCTCTACCTCACAACTTTTGCTGGAGGTTGGAGTTAAGCAAGATGGCTTCACCCACTGACATTTTTAGAGCTTGATTATTTTTGCCACTCGGTGACGTCTACATTATGTCTTGCATTATGAGCACTGCCACTTAAAACCTGCGTCAGAAGAGGGCAGAAGCATTGTTAGAAACCATGATGTCTGGCCGGGTGCGGTGGCTCACGCCTGTAATCCCAGCTCTTTGGGAGGCTGAGGCAGGTGGATCACTTCAGCTCAGGAGTTCGAGACCAGCCTGAGCAACATAGCAAAACCCCATCTCCACTAAAAATACAAAAATTAGCCAGGTGTGGTGGTGCACACCTGTAGTCCCAGCTGCTTGGGAGGCAGGACGATCGCTTGAGTCCGGGAGATGGAGGTTGCAGGGAGCAGAGAGATCGCGCCGCTGCACTCAAGGCTGGGCAACAGCAAGACCGTTTCTCAAAACAAACAAACCATGATGTCTTTCTCAGGTAGAAAGCTCAAGACCAGGAGGTGGTGTTTTCAAGATTCTTTCAGCAGATAATTGAGCCCTGGGGAAAAAAGAGGCTATGGGTACTACTTGGGCATATGATGCCCATGGCTGTGATTTGGGTTCTTGGCCCATTCTGAGGGCCTCTTCATTTGGCAGGGAGAGCATTTCATAAAGATGGGATTGCCCAGGACAGCAATGAAGGTGGCATTAAAATAAATGTGGAGGGGGATGGGAAAGACACTGTGAATCTTATTCCCATGGAAACAGTAATTGCGGGCTTGGATCTTGAGCACACCACAGGTACTTAAGTGAATCAGACGTTAAAATACAACCTTGACTGTATCAACTGAACAGGCGGGAAGGGGCTCAGACTTAGAATGTGGTCATAGGAGGAGATGCCCAGCACTAAAATGACAGTGAGAGAAATGCAGGGGCGGGTTCGAGGGCAGGACTTAAGTTTTAAGGCCACTTTGAAAGTCAGGGATTTGCTGGGTGCGGAGGCTCACACTTGTAATCCAAGCACTTTGGGAGCTGAGGCGGGTGGATCACCTGTGGCCAGGAGTTCAAGACCAGCCTGGTCAACATGGCAAAACCCTGTTTCTACTAAAAATACAAAAATTAGCTGGGCGTGGTGGCGGGTACCTGTAATCCCAGCTACCCAGGAGGCTGAGGCAGGAGAATCGCTTGAACCCAGGAGGCGGAGGTTGCAGTGAGCTGAGATCGCACCACTGCCTGGGCGATCACTCCAGCCTGGGCGACAGAGTGAGACTCTGTCTCCATAAATAAATAAATAAATAAATGTGCAAATTAAAAAACCACAAAGTAGGGATCTTTACCTATCTGAATAAATTTATTAGTAAGATGTGAACAAATTCTCCTTTCTGAACATTCATTTTGAGACAAAATATTAATTTTTATGTCTGGTGTAAAAACCACAGTGACCTTGATTGTCATAAGGGTAATCATTCTCATAAAAACACGGGACAATTAGATCATCACTTTAAAAGCCTTGTTATGTTGGCTCGATAAATAGATTCCAGTGGAAATCAAATGCGTATTCCCTATTTAATTAATATTACAAATAATTAGAGAATTTCATCCGTGAAGGTTATCCACAGAAACACGTACAGATGAGGAGCAGCTTCAGGATTTCCAGGGAGTGTTTCTGGGACTTTGATATTCTCTGGTTTTCAGAAAGTCTTTTTAAGAAAAGAAAAGAAATTCAATGTTATTTTATTCTAATGCAACGTGGCTCCCTCACGTGGGTGTCCCAAATCTTCCCATTTGAAAGCTGTCAGGTGTATTTTGGTTGGAGATGCCAACCCACTTCCCCCAGTCACTTTTTCTCTCTGAATGATCTCTGGCTCCCCACCCACCGTCTTTTTCTTTTTATTAAAATGTTACCTATAGCTTTAAGGACCCCCCCACCACCCAATCGCATTTACATACTGTTTTTAAGAGAGTAGCTTCTAAATTCAGTCAAAAACACAAGCTGTTCTACTTTTCTAACATTACGGCAGCAGCAAAGCACACACGTCCTAAAAATGGTCCGCCTCTCCACTTACCCTCCCTTTCGCCTGGTTCCCATCCTGTTCCTCCCTGGCAGCCAGGGCCGTGGTCGTGTCGTCGTCTTCCCTGGCACCTGGTGCGTTTTAGGAGGCTGCTCAGACCACGTTGCTGTACCAGGAGACACACAAGGGCCACCAGGTTCAGTTTGGGCTGCATAGCGTTTTAGACATCAAGGTATTTCACATCACATTCCAAATGGAAGACCTGTCTTCCTGCGACTGGGTATAAACCCAGAGACGTCTAAATCATTCTTGTATAAAGACACATGCCTGTGAATGTTCATTGCAGCCCTACTCACAATAGTAAAGACATGGAATCAACCTAAATACCCACCAGTGACAAATCGGACAAAGAAAATGTGGTACCTATACACCATGGAATATTATGCAGCCGTGAAAAAGGATGAAATAATGTATTTTGTGGGAACACGGATGGAGGTTTTATTTTCCATTAGCAAACTAATGCAGGAACAGAAAACCAAATACCACATGTTCTCACTAATAAATGGGAGCTAAATGATGAGAACTTGTGAACACAAAGAGGGAAACAAGACACTAGACTCTACTTGAAGGTGGATAGAGGGTAGGGGAGGGAGAGGAGCAGAAAAATATCTATTGGGGGCCGGGCATGGTGGCTAATGCCTGTAATCCCAGGACTTTTGCAGGCCAAGGCAGGTGGATCACCTGAGGTAGAGAGTTTGAGACCAGCCTGACCAACATGGAAAAAACCGCATCTCTACTAAAAATACAAAATTAGCTGGGTGTGGTGGCACATGCCTGTAATCCAAGCTTTTTGGGAGGTTGAGGCAGGAGAATGGCTTGAAACTGGGAGGTGGAGGTTGGGGTAAGCCGAGATTGCACCATTGTACTCCAGCCTGGGCAACAAGAGCGAAACTCCATCTCAAAAAAATAGAAAATAAAAAATAACTATTGGGTACTGGCCTTAATACCTGGGTGATGATACAGTCTGAACAAGAAACCCCTGTGACATGAGTTTACCTATAAACCTTCACATGTACCCTGGAACCTAAAATCAAAGTTAAGAAAAAAAAGCCTTTTTCTTTTAAACATCTGAAGATTTGGTGACTCAGAGGCCATGTTCCTGGTTGGTGACATTCAATTCTCTACCAATTCCACCTCTCCCCATTATTCTAAGCCAGTGTTTTTGTTTTGTTTGCTTTCTTTTTGAGACAGGGTCTTGCTCTGTTGCCCAGGCTAGAGCGCAGTGCGACCATCATAGCTCACTGCAGCCTCGAACTCCTGGGCTCAAGCAGTCCTTCTGCCTTAGCCTCCTCGGTAGCTGGGACTGGCACAGGTGTGCACCACCACACCTGGCTAATTTAAAAATTTTTTTGTAGAGACAGAGTCTTGCTATGTCACCCAGGCTGCTCTCAAACTCGTGGGCTCAAGTGACCCCCGTCTCAGCTTTTCGAAGCGCTGGGATTATAGATATGAGCCACCACGCCTGGGGCAGGCCAGTGGTTTCCGAAAGGTGGTCAGGAGACCAGCAGCATGGAGCATCACTTGGGTATTGTTAGATGTGCTTATTTCCAAGGCCTCAGCTACTGAATCAGAATATCTGGGAGCAGGGGGCAGACAGTGTTTTAACAAGCTTTCCAGGGCCGCTGTTGCATATTCAAGTTTGAGAATAGCTGTTCCATATGATTGCCTGGCGGGCCCCTGAAGGCATCTGTGTGTGTCACCAAAGCCTACATCTAATCCTTGCAACTCCCCAGGGCACGTGTTACTTTTCCATTCCATCACTTTGTTCCTAATGTGTTAGGACTTCGGCACACAGAGGGGAAAGTAGATCCCTGTTGCTCCTTCTGCCTCTGAGACAGCTCTGGCTGCTGGGCTAGTGTTCTCTCCAGTCCAGAGTGTGTCTTTCTTTCCTTTTTTTGAGACAGAGTCTCACTCTGCCCCCCAGACTGGAGTGCAGTGGTGCGATCACAGCTCACTGCCGGCTCCCCGACCTGGGTTCAAGAGTTGCTTCTGCCTCAACTCCTCAAGTAGCTGGTACTACAGGCATCCACCACCACGCCCGGCTAATTTTTGTGTTTTTGGTAGAGATAAGGTTTTGCCATGTTGGCCAGGCTGGTCTCGAACTTCTGGCCTCAAATGATCTGCCTGCCTCGGCCTCTCGAAGTGCTGGAATTATGGACATTAGCCATTGTGCCCGACTCAATGTGTATCTTTCTTCATCTGTTCTGTCTTTCTTTCTTTTTCTTTCTTTTTTTTTTTTTTTGAGAGAGAGTTTTGCTCTGTTGCCCAAGCTGGACTGCATTGGTGCAATCTCTGCTCACTGCAACCTCTGCCTTCCGGGTTCAAGCAATTCTCTGCCTCAGCCTCTTGAGTAGCTGGGATTACTAGGGAGTAATCCACCATGCCCAGCTAATTTTTATATTTTCTTTAGTAGAGATGGGGTTTCACCATGTTGGCCAGGCTGGTGATGAACTCCTGACCTCGGGATCCACCCGCCTCGGCCTCCCAAAGTGCTTGGATTACAGGCATGAGCCACCACGCCCAGCCTTCATCTATTCTTTCTATGCTTATTTAGTGCATGCTGTGTATTGGGCATGAATCTAACTAAGCCTCACCTGTGTTAACTCACTCGCTCTTTGCTACTGCCCTGTGTTAGCAATGAAGAAAATAAGGCACAGAAAAAATGAAGCAATTTTTTTTTTTTCTGAGGCTCTGTAATTAGGGAAAGGTGGAGGTAAAAGCAGGCTCTGGGTGGATAACTCTGGAGCATTTGTCCCCAACACTGAGACTGCCACTTTCACAGGCAGGGTCTTCATTCTGGCTTGCTTTTTGCCCTATGAAGGTGAAGACAGCATTTGGCTTTGAGACAGACTAAGGGCCCCCTTTAGGGAGCCGCTGACCACTTCTAACCCCAAGCATGGAAATAAAAATCCTGAGCTTCTTCAAGGGAAATTCCAGGCTTGCCCTGAGAAGTAAATGAGCAATTGATGAGCAAGCAGCTAACAGTAGCTTAAAATAATCTGGCCGGGTGCAGTGGCTCATGCCTATAATCCTAGCGCTTTGGAAGGCCAAGGTGGGCCGATCACTTGGGCCCAGGAGTTTGAGACCAGTCTGGCCAACATGGGGAAACCTCCGACTCTACTGAAAAAATAAACGGCCAGGTATGGTGGCTCACGTCTGCAATCCCAGCACTTTGGGAAGCCAAGGCAGGCCCATCACAAGGTCAGGAGTTTGAGACTAGCCTGGCCAACATGGTGAAACCCCCATCACTACTAAAAATACACAAATTAGCTGGGCACAGTGACAGCTGCCTATAATCCCAGCTACTTGGGAGGCTAAGGCAGGAGAATCTCCTGAACCTGGAAGGCGGAGGTTGCAGTGAGCAGAGATCACGCTACTGCACTCTAGCCTGGGCAAAATAGACTTCATCTCAAAAAAACAAAAAATTAGCTGGGCGTGGTGGTAGGCACTTGTAATACTGGCTACATGGGCGGCCGAGGCAGGAGAATGGCTTGAACCTGAGTGGAGGTTGCAGTGAGCTGATATTGCACCCCTGCATTCCAGCCTGGGCGATAGAGTGACACTCTGTCTCAAAAGCAAGCAAACACGCAACAGCAGCAAAAAATAGCCAGAAAAGTTAGAGTCACGAGATTTTGATTCCCTATAGAAACTAACCATGACATCTTAGCACACGTTCCTGAGTTGTTTTTCAGAAACCTGGACCTCCACCCAGTGAATTCCCTGGCACATAGACCTCAGCTGCAGGGGAGCTGAGGGCTGAACTCTGAGCTTGGTTCTTTGTTCCAAATTTCTCTCTGCAGGACCTGGAGGAGGTCATGCTCACAGGCCAGAGCTAACATTCTTTTCTGCTAACCCCACATTTTTAGACAAAGCTTCACCCCCTTAACCAATCACAAATCAGAAAATCTTTGAATCGAGGCTCACTGCAGCCTCTACCTATAACCTAAGTACCCCCTGCTTTCAGATGTCCCACCTTTTTAGGTCAAACCAATGCATCGCCCATAGGTACTGATGTATGACTTTGCTTGTAGCCCCACCTCCCTCTAAATACCTTTCCCTTAAGCCAACTGGGAGGACTGGGTCCTAAGCCTGAGCTGCCTGATTCTCCTTGCTTGATATGCTGCAAATAAATGCCTTTTTTCCCTCCCACTGCAAAATCTCAGTGTCAATGTTTGGGCTTCGTGCACCTGGCCAGCGGACCTCACGAGGTCTGGCCACAGGGCCCCTGCTTTCTGGCGCCGGTTTATCTTTGAGATGTTTCAACTCTTAAGACGCTTCAGGAATCATTTTACTTTTTTTGCTCCTAGCAAGGAGAATTGGATGCTCATTCTCTGTGCATCTACCTTGAGATAAAGGCTGGTTCAAGAGGAGAACTTTAGCTGGGCACAGTGGCTCACGACTATAATCCCAGTATTTGGGAGGCTGAGGTGGGTGGAAGACTTGAGGTTAGGAGTAAGGAGTTCAAGACCAGCCTGGCCAACATGTTGAAACCCTGTGTCTACTAAAAATAAAAAATAAAAAAAAATTAACCGGGTGTGGCGGCATGCACCTGTAATCCCAACTACTCAGTAGCAGGCTGAGGCAGGAGAATTGCTTGAACCTGGGAGGTGGAGGTTGCAGTGAACCAAGACCGCACCATTGCACTCCAGGCTGGGCAACAAGAACGAAACTCTGTCTCAAAAAAAAAAAAAGGTGAACTTTGAACTTTGGCTATGTGCTGGACACAGGATTCATTCTTGCCTGGATAGGGTTCGTTCTCTGTTTACTAAGATCCTAGGCCCTTCCTGACTGCGGCTGTTTGACCCCTGTGTGGCTGGCACTTCCCGGGTGCTCACCTGCAGTGACCTCCGGGGACTTGTACTGAGGTCTCACTCAGTTCATCCAAGAGTCCTTGCTTTGGTTAGCTCCTCTCTAGCCCACACTTGTAAACTAAATTCTCAACCTGTCACCTCTTTGGAGTCATGTTTTTAAAAAACAGGCTTGAGACCCAACTGCTTGAGTGTCAATTCTAGCTCTGCTGTACTAGCTGTGTGATCTTGGGAAAGTGCATTAACCTCTCTATGACTCAATGTCCTCATCTATAAAATGGGTTGATATTAGTTTGTTATTTCTTCTTATTTATTTATTTAGAAATGGAGGCGGAGCGCCTTGGCTCACACCTGTAATCCCAGCACTTCGAGAGGCCGAGGCGGGTGAATCACGGGGTCAAGAGTTTGAGACCAGTCTAGCCAACATGGTGAAACCCTGTGTCTACTAAAAATACAAAAAAAAAAAAAAAAGTAGCTGGATGTGGCGGCATGTGCCTGTAATCCCAAATACTTAGGAGGCAGAGGCAGGAGAATCACTTGAACCCGGAAGGTGGAGCTTGCAGTAAGCCGAGATGGTGCCACCGCTCTCCAGCCTGGGCCACAGAGCAAGACTTCGTCTCAAGAAAAACGAAAAAGGAAAGAAAGGAGTCTTGCCCTCTCACCATGGCTGGGGTGCACCACCACACTTGGCTAATTTTTGTATTTTTAGCAGACGGGGTGTAGCCATGTTGGTCAGGCTGGTCTCAAACTCCCGGCCTCAAGCGATCCACCCACCTTGGCCTTTCAAAGTGCTGGGATTACAGGCATGAGCCACAGTGCCCAGCCTATTATTATTTTCAGACTGGGTCTCACTCTGTCGCCCAGGCTAGAGTGCAGTGACATGATCATGGCTCTAGCTTCTTCCTCTCTGGTTCAGTTGGTCCTCCTGTCATCCTCCTGAGTAGCTGAGACCCTGAGTAGCTGAGACCACAGGTGCTCAGTAGCTGAGCACAGTAGCTAACATCACCGTACCTGGCCAATTAAAAAATAATAATAACTTGTAGAGACAGGGTCTTGCTACATTGCCCAGGCTGGTCTGAAACTCCTGGGCTCAAGTGAGCCTCTTGCCTCAGCCTCCAAAAGTACTGGGATGAGAGTAGGGAGCAGTCTCGCCTGGCCATGTTGATATTGGTGACTATTACACATGTTTGTTGTGACACAGGCCTAGCATTGTACACAGCTTTGCAGAATCCCATGCCTATCTCCCTGGCTTGTGTCTAGGGGAAATATTTTCCTTCCATTTAGTCCACTAAGTTGATTTAGTTGAATCCTGGAATGCATGGAACCTAATGGAAATCCCATTTCCCACCAACTTCATATGACAAAGTTGGAATGTGACTTCAGTGTGGAGGGAAAACTCTGAAATACCAAAGAGCAAATTTGCTGTTGGCAGTATTAGGTTGGAAAGTGGCCAGCGCCTACTTTGAGTTTCTGTTTAAAGGCTAAACCCTCGCTGAGCTGCTTCCTGTGTCTGCCTCACACACGTTCACTCCTACTAATGAAATGAAATTGAGGACTTGCTAGGTGCCAGATGTTGTTCTGAAAGCTCTTCAGTCTCAGAAACACAAGTTAATCTTCTGCCTCCAATGGGCACTGTGATGGAGAAATAAAGCCAACATCTCAACTGTCAAAAATGAAATGGCTGGCCGGGTGCAGTGGCTCACGCCTGTAATTCTAGCCAGGCATGGTGGTGAGTGCCTGTAATCCCAGCTACTTGGGAGGCTGAGGCAGAAGGATCTCTTGAACCTGGGAGGCAGAGGTGGCAGTGAGCCGAGATCATACCACTACACACCAACCTGGGCGACAGAGTGAGACTCTGTCTCAAAAGAAAAAAAAAGAAAAAGAAAAGCTTCTGAAATGGTGCTTCTTGGACTGCAGAGGCTACTGCCAGTACAGCTGTGACTTGGATGGAGCACAGCCAAGCGGAGGCCAAATGTGTGAAAACGTGAACTACTGACAGCTTGAGGCTGCGTGACTTCCAGGCAGGTCTGTGGCGATTACGGGAATTGTGCAAAGTCAACCAAATATGTCCCGCCACCCTTCCCTTTCTGTTCCAGTCTCAACTCTTTTATGGTTATTCATTATCCTCATCTCAGGTTTTTTGAAAACTTGATAATATCTAACCCACCCTCAACTGTGCTCAGCAAAGGATCATATCCCTACCTCACACCTCTCAGAATTACATCTGAATAACCGGTCCATCCCCTCTTTCAAGACTTTCTCTTGACATCTGATATCTCATGGTGGGACCAGATTGTAAAATTTAATTTCAAGCCGGGTACTGTGGCTCATGTCTGTAATTGCAGCACCTTGGGAGGCTGACGTAGGAGGATAGCTTGAAACCAGGAGTTTCATCCCAGCCTGGGCAACATAACAAGACCCTACCTCTACAAAAAAAATAAAAAAATGAGCTGGGTGTGGTGTTGTGTGCCTGGAGTCCCAGCTACTTGGGAGGTTGAAGTTGGGAGGATCACTTGACCCCAGGAGCTGGAGACTGCAATGAGCTAAGATGGCACCACTGTACTCCAGCCTGTCTCGAAATAAATAAATGAATAAATAAGTCAACAAAAATAAAGGAAGAAAGAATTCCAGGCCCAGGGACAGGACGTGGTGCAATCATTGGTCAGGGGTCACACACACCAAGTGAGTGGCTGTTTCCTCTACAAAGAAGTCTGACCCCTTATCTTTAACTTACTTGCCCCTTTCCAGCCCTAAAGCCCTCTGTACAGGGATCGCCTTGAGCCTCCAGGACTGGCTGTGGTCCTGCAGCAGAGCAAGGCAAACGGCTCTGATGAAAAGCCTCACTGTGGTCGCTGGCTATCAGGTGTTTATTATCTCGTGACACAGGAGTACTGAAATGGAACATTCACATATTTTAAACTTGCAGAGAATTGTGCTTTAATATAATTATTTCTGAAAGATTCTTCATCAGAAAGGTTAATAAGAGCAATATAGGTTAATGGCCATACCAAGGAGACCCACATCCTCTGATAATTGACCTTATTGATATGGAAAAGTGCTCTGTGCCTCACCTTAAGGTGTGGGGCTGCTCTCCCTGGTCAATTATCTTTTAATGAAGCCTGCCTCTTTGGCCATTGTTCAACTGTCAGGCCCTGGTCTGCTGTTCCTCCCTCTTCCCTGAAGAGGAGCCCTCCTTAAAATTCTATGCAGGCCCTAGCTGATTCTCTGGCTTCTCCCATCCAGGAAGATTTAAAAAAAAAAAAATTAGGGGGCTGGGTATGGCGGCCACATCTGTAATCCCAGCACTTGGGAGGCTGAGGTGGGTGGAACATTTGAGGTCAGGAGTTTCAGACCAGCATGGCTGACATGGCGAAACCTCATCTCTACTAAAAAATGCAAAAATTAGCCAGATGTGGTGATGCATGCCTGTAATCCCAGCTACTTGGGAGGCTGAGGCAGGAGAATCGCTTGAACCCAGGGAGGCAGAGGTTGCAGTGAGCCAAGATCACGCCACTGCACTCCAGCCTGGGTGACAGAGCGAGACTCCATCTTCTCCACAAAAAAAAAAAATTCGGGAAAGGTAAATGACATTTATTAGGTACATACATCCCATCTGTAGGACCTCTTTTTGGGTGGCCTCCTTTTCAGGCTTGGATCTCATAGACTTTACAACCAACTTTTGGAGGAGGCTTGGCTTATCCCAGTTTACAGATGGTGAAATTGACTTTGATATGGTGAGTGGCATGCTCATCATCACAGTTAAAAGCGGTGTTGCTGTTGTTGGTTTCTCCCATTATTCAGCCCCTAATGTGGCATCTCTTCCTTGACTAGCGGTTTCAGCAAAACACGAGGGCACAGAAGGAGCGGTGAAGACCTGCTTCTCGGTTTGTGTCACTTTCAGATATGGGGTTCAGAGTGTTGCATCTTGACGATCAGTGGAGGTAGCTGCTGAAATGCAGGGCTGCTGGCTCTCAGGAGGGGGCTGCTCAGAATTGAACATTGTCCACAGATATCCAACGGAAACCACAGTATCTGCCCTAACTTCTTGTCACTCTCTTCTGGCCCCAGATCGGATCTTTCTTTGAACGCTCATGCCAACAGCTTGATATGCCACCAGTGGCTGGCATGGTGCATTTAGAGTCAACCCTACATAAAGCATGGTGCATAGCAAAATGAGGACACCAAGCAAAATCGCCACCAATGCCCACCCCGTTTGCAGCCCAGCAACTTTTCATCACACTCTACTTTGGACGTCTCCTCCGAGAGGTTCCAGACTCAGTGATCAATAACCGCATCATCTCTGCTAATGGAATGCAGATCAGAGCTTGGCCAGGGAACCTCACCCAGGTCCTGGCCCTGAGACAAGGAGACTGTCTTAGAGCTTCAAGGTGCATCCGTCCCCTGTCACAGGGTGAGAGATTTCAGAAGCCTGGTTGGGATTGTCCCTACAATCCCATTGCTGGCTGTCTCGTCCCATCCCTGGACTTAGCAGGAGGCTGAAATCATCCTGCGTCAGCTCATCTAAAAGGGGAAGAGTTATTTATTTATTTATTTAGAGACAGGGTCTCATTTTGCCGCCCAAGCTGGAATGCAATGGCATAGTCAGCTCACTGCAGGCTCAACCTTCTGGACTCAAGTGATCCTCCCACCTCAGCCTCTCAAGTAGCTGGGACTGTAGGGACAAGCCACCAGGACTGGCTAGAAAGCCCCCTTCTCTTTCCTCCCCTCCCCTCCCGTCCCCTCTCACCACTACACCTTAGCCTGGGCGACAGTGTAAGAGACAGGGTCTTAACTGTCGCCCAGGCTAACGTGTGGTGGTGAGATCTTACCTTACTGTGTAACTTCTGCCATCTTGAGATTTTTTTCCAATGCAGGATGTAGTATTTCATTCTCCTCCTTTTCCTATCATTTATTAAATGTTTCTCCGGAGCCAAGTCCTATGACAAACTCTTTACACCTTAATCCCATTCACCTCCCCCAAAACTTTTGCTTTTTTTAAATTTTGTTTTGTTTCGTTTGCTTCTTTTGAAACAGTCTTGCTCTGTCCCCCAGGCTGGAGTGCACGGGCGTTATCTCGGCTCACTGCAGCCTCCGCCTCCCAAGTTCAAGCAATTCTTCTGCCTCGGCCTCCCAAGTATGCTAGGATTACAGGTGCGCACCACCATGCCCAGCTAAATTTTTGTATTTTTAGTAGAGACAGGGTTTCATTGGTCAGGCTGCTCTCAAACTCCTGACCTCAGGTGATCCACCCGCCTCAGCCTCCCAAAGTGCTGGGATTACAGGCTTGAGCCACCACGCCCAGCCTTACCCTCCCCCAAACTTTTGAGGTTGGTATTGCATGAAGAAACTGAGACCAGAGAAGTGCCATGTCTTGTCCAGCGTCACACAGCTGGTAGGTTTCTGTGTCATTTAGGGCAACGGTCCCCAACCTTTTTGGCACCAGGGACCCGTTTCATGAAGACAGTTCTTCCATGGACTAGGGTGGGGGGAATGGTTTTGGAATGATTCAATCCTGTTACATTTCTCATTAGATTCTCATAAGGAGCCTGAAACCTAGATCTCTTGCACATGCAGTTCAGAATAGGGGTTTCACTCCTATGAGAATCTAATGCCACTGCTAATCAGACAGAAGGCGGAGCTCAGCTTTGCCAGCTCATCCACCGCTCACCTCCTGCTGTGCCGTGCACTTCCTAACAGGCCACAGTCCATGACCCGGGGTTGGAAACTCCTGATTTAGGGCTCATAGCTGCAAGCAACCAGCAATGACGGGGCTGGGTGTGGTGGCTCATGCCTTGTTATCCCAGCACTCTGGGAGGCCGAGGCGGCTGGATGACCTGAGGTTATGAGTTCAAGACCAGCCTGACCAATACCGTGAAACCCTGTCTCTACTAAAAATGCAAAAATTAGCCGGGTGTGGTGGCGTGTGCCTATCATCCCAGCTACTCAGGAGGCTGAGGAAAGAGAAGTGCTTGAAACTGGGAAGCGGAGGTTGCAGTCAGCCGAGATCACGCCACTGCACTCCAGCCTGGGGGACAGAGCGAGACTCTGTCACCAAAAAAAAAGGCAATGATGGGCCAGCGGCAAAGGGGTATATTAAGAATATATTGAAAACATGGAGGAAAAAAAGGGGGGTGGCCATGAGGCTTACAGAAACATTGGAAGGGTGAAAGACCCAGTGTTGAGTGTACGCAGCTGGGAAAAATGCCCCATGCATCACCCGAAAGTTTTGCTCCTTGCTTCTTGGTGTGTCCCATGCCCAGCCCCAGTGTGGGCACCTCTGATGGGCTAAGCCCGGGTTACCAGTCTGGGTCTGGAAAAGGAAGTGTCTATTATAGGCAGCTCCTTGGGGTGGGGGGTGGCCTTTGGACACCGCCAACTCCCAGAAGTTGGGGACTTTCTGGAACATAAGCAGGTGTGGAAATCAGAATAATTCTCTCCAAAGATGTTCATAGAACCTATGAATATATTCAATTACATGGCAAAAGGGAATCAAGGAAGAAGCAAATGGAATTAAGGTTGCTAATCAGCTGATCTTGAAATAGGAAGATTATCCTGGATTATCTATGTGTAATGTAATCAGTAAGGTTCAGTGTAATCAATAAGGTGCCCCTAAATAGAAGAGGGGTACAGAAGAGTTTGTGTCAGAGAGAGGCAGCCTGAGAATGACTCAACTGGACATCTCTGGCTTTAAAGGTGGAAAAGAAACCATGACACAAGGAACATGGGTGGCATCTGGAAGCTGGAAATGACAGGGAAATTGATTCTCTCTAGGAAGGAACCCAGCCCTGCAGACTCCTTGATATGACCCTAGTGAGACTGATTGGACTTCTGAGCCTCAGAACTATATGATAATAAATTTCTGTTGTGTTAGGTCACTATGTTTGTGGCAATTTGTTACGCTAGGTCAGACGCTGGGTCTCCAATACACATGTCCACTAGAACACAGAGTTCAGGATTCAAAACCAGGTCTCTCTGTTCCTAAAACTTATGCTCAAGAGTGCCATAGTGACTTCCACTGGGGATGATTCAAAATGAGGGCACTGAGGGTTGGAACAGAACCGCGTGGTGAAACAGATGGCATGAAAGGTGTGGAGTGTTGCAGTAATCCGAGTGAGACATAGAGGAAATGGAAGGAAAGGAAATCCAGGCTTTAGAAAAGCTGTCTGGTGTCTCTAGGGGAGAATGAGCTGAGATTCAAGTAAGGGGCCTGCCAGGCTGTGTTTTGATTTCAAGTTACCATGTAAACCTGCGCGTGAGGGGTGAGGGTTTGAGAAAGACTTTGAAAGCATTAGAGGCTAAATAAAGTTATGCAAAAATGTTGACTATCTCATGCGTCCAAGTTACTCAAGGGCTATAGTGTGATCCAAGAAGATAGAATTAACAACCATAGCAAAATCAGAAACACAGTGAACATTTGGAAGGAGGATCAGATTTGGAGTAAGTCTTTTTAGCATCTATATTAACTGCAGCAAAGCACAACAAATTCATTTAGGACGGCAAAGAAGGGGAAGTGTAAAAAGTTTCTAGGGCATAGAAGGGTGGTACATGCAATATTACTAAATTAAGACATTTAAAAGTAGATTGATATCTTCTATATTTGGTGTGCTATTTTTTTTCTTTTCTTAAAACAACATATATTTCTAGGGACTTTCAGATGTTTGCTGCTGATCCTTTGTCTCTGGGTTTTCCCCACAAGATCTTAGATTCCTCCATTTGTAAATCAACCATGGCAGCAATGTGGGAAACTGAATGGACATACACAGTTCCTGCAATTTGGGAGAGACACCTGGAAATAACTTTTTATAGAATTCAGCTTCAATTTTTTCTGTTTCTGACACAGGGCCTCACTATGTGGCCCAGTCTAGAGTGCAGTGAAGCAATCAAAGCTCGCTGTAGCCTGGAACTCTGGGGCTCAAATGATTCTCCTGTCTCAGCCTCCTAAGTAGCTGGGACTACAGGTACATGCCACCACATCTAGCTGAATTTTTTTGTTTTTTATAGAGACAGGGGTCTCACTGTGTTGCCCAGGCTGATCTCAAATTCCTACCTTCAAGTGATCCTCCTCCCTCTCAGCCTCCCAAAGTGCCGAGATTACAGGCATGAGCCACTGTACTCAGCCTCAGCTTCTAGTAATTTCTCCAGCTATTTGGTATTCATAGCTGCAGACCATGTGTTTGCTTTTTAAAAATTTTATTGTCTATATTGAAGGTGCACAGCATGATATCTTGTTATACACGTATGTAGTAAAATGATGGTTACAGTCAAGCAAATTAACGTACCCATCAACTTACATAATTACCTTTGTGTATGTGTGTTTTGCATGTGTGTGTTTGTTTGTGGGAAGAGCACCCCAAATCTACTCTGCTATCAGTTTTCTTCTACACAGTAAAATATTAACTACAGTCTTCATGCTGTACGTTAGCGCTCCAGACTTACTCCAGCGACATAACTGCAACTTGTACCTTTTGACCCACATCCCATCCTGCCTACCTGCCTTTGGTGACCACCATTCTGTGCTCCATTTCTATGCATTTGACTCTTGTTAGATTCCACCTGTAAGTGAGATCATGTAGTTACATTTTTCTTGCTGTGTCTGGCTTATTTTACTCAGCGTAGTTTCATCCATATTGCTGCAAATGGCATGCTCCTCTTCTTTATTAAGGCTGAATAAGGTGAGGTGCATTGGCTCACGCCTGTAATCTCAGCACTTTGTGAGGCTACGCTGGGAAGATTGCTTCAGCCCAGGAGTTCAAAAAGTACTTAACATAGCAAACTTTGGGCAACATAGCAAATCATTGTCTCTACAAAAAAATACAGAAATGAAAATGTGTCTGGGTGTGGTGGTGCACGCCTGTAGTCTCAGCTACTCAGGAGGCTCAAATGGGAGGATCTCTTGAGCCCAGGAGGTTGATGCTACAGTAAGCTAGGATTGAGCCACTGCACTCCAACCTGAATGACAGAGCAAGACCCTGTCTCAAAAAGAAATGACCAAATAATATCCCATTGTGTGTGTACACAATTCCTTTATCCATTCATCCATTGATAGACAGGCCGTTTCCACTTGGCTACTGTGAAAAACACTGCAGTGATTCCAGTATCTCTCTAGGAGGCACTGATTTTATTTCCTTCAGGTATGTACCCAGTAGAGGAATTGTTGAATCACATGGCAGTTCCTTTTCTAATCTTTTTAAGAACCTTTGTACTGTTTTCCATAATGGCCACACCAAGTTATGTTCTCACCAACAATGTACAGGGTTCTCTTTACATCCTCAACAAACAATTTTCGCCTCTTGTCTTTTGATAATATCCATCCTGACAGGTATGAGGCGGTATCTCATCATGGTTCTGATTCACATTTCCCTGATGATTTGTGATGCTGACCCCTTTTTCATGTATCTATTGGCCATGTTCATGTCTTCTTGGGGAAAATGTCCATTCAGTGAAGCATGGTTTGTTGTTTTGCTTTTGTTTTCTTTAGTCTCTGAGTTTCCTTAGTTGCCCCTCAGTAAAACAGAAGTTGGTCATTATAAGACCAGTTGCCTGGCTGGGAGCTCGGACGCACCCCCACCCACCCCCTCTCCTTTTTTTCCTTCCTTTTAAAAGCCCTGAGCAAGCTCAGACACGCTCAGGCATGTTCTCTTCTCCCTTGCTCGCACAGCCTGGTCTTCCCTTAAAGAGCCCAGTATGCAAACAAGGTGCTGCAACCATAGCTTCTTAATAACCAATAGCAGCTAAGCCTTAACAACCAATAGCAGTCGAGTATTAACAACCAATAGCAGTTGAGTCTTAACAACCAATAGCAGGCAAGTAATTCCAACCAACAACAAGCCAAGTCCTAGGTCAAGGCTTGTAACTTACCCAATAGCAGTCTTGCTCTCCCACAACCAATCGAGCTGTTTCACTCCTTATAAAACCTCCTGTCTAAGAGGAGTCCGCGTGACTTCTCCGGCTCCTCCTGTGTGGACCGCAGAACCTCACCCGGGAGCCTAAATAAATTCCCTTGCATTGGATTATTTTGGTGCTGGCCTCAGTTTCTTCATTTTATCCTCGGAAACAAACCTTACAGTCATCAATTCTAATCATCTATCACAGGTGTCCCCAACAGTACTGGTCTGTGGCCCATTAGGAACCAGGCCGCATAGCAGGAGGTGAGCAGCAGGTGGGGGGTGAAGTTTCACCTGTATTTACACTTGCTCCCCATCGCTCTCATTACCCCCTGAGCTCCGCCTCCTGTCAGATCAGCAGCCACAGTAGATTCTAACAGGAGCATGGACCCTACTGTGAACTGCGCATGTGCGGAATCTAGGTTCGTGCTCCTTATGAGAGTCTAATGCCTGATGATCTATCACTGTCTCCCATCACCTCCAGGTGCAACCATCTAGTTGCAAGAAAACAAGCTCAGGGCTCCCACTGATTCTACATGATGGTGAGTTGTAGAATTATTTCACTATATATTTCAGTGTAATAGAAAGTGTACAATACATGTAATGCACTTGAATCATCTCAAAACCATCCCCTCCTCCCAACCTTGGTCCGTGGAAAAATTGTCTACCATGAAACCAGTCCCTAGTGCCAAAAACATTGGGGATCACTGATCTATCAGAACCACTATAGCTCATTCACTTAGACGGCCAACCAGTACAAACAAGGAAGGAAGAAAATCCACAAATGCCTGTGAACTTCCTCATGAATCTCACTCGTCCGAAGACTCCAGAAAGCCAAACATCTCCTGGCATCTTCAGCCCTCGTTTTGTCATCTCTGTTCTGCCCGTTGGAACCTTCCCTGCTCTCTACCTGGCCCAGGTGGACTTAGAGCCTGGATGTGGCTCTGAATCATGTGCCCAGCCCCTGGCCCCTGCCTGCCCCTGACTTCACACACTGAAACTGGAGCTAAGAAATGCCTGCACCCTAATCTAGCCAGCCTGACCTAGAGTAAGAAACCTGCATGAGTCTCCTCCGTCCCAGGCCTGGATGCTCATACAGATTCTATGGGTACCTTAGCTCTGTTTGTCTTTTGAATGTTTAATTTCTTCATCATCTCTTTTTCTGATTCAGTCTTGATTTTTACTATGCTGCTTTCTCCCTTGGGGATGTTGTGCTCAATCCAAGCATCTGCTTACAGCCTGCTTTTGAATACTCGGGCAAATATTCATTGAATTTATGTTTCATTGTTTTCCTCCTCTCCCAATAAATTATCCTGTCTCCTCTTAGAGGCCACCGTGTCTCCCTTACATACTCTTCATGTGCATGAAAAATCTCTCTGAATTCATCTTCATCTCCACTGCAACCTCACCTTGATTATTTTCTGTAGCCAGCTCATTCTTGCCACTGTCTGATATGAATGCGTTACAGAGCCGACAGAAACGTTTGCTGACTTTGTTCTTTCCTTTTTGCACTGGTTGGCCTCCTGAATGAATGAGCTGTAGGGAATGAGATGGCTGCCTGAGCCTAGTCCTGCAGGCAACCCCAGCTTCGAGGGCCCTGTGCCACCCAAAATCACCAGCCCAGAGCCTGCTTCCTAAGCTCATCAGGCCACTTCTGCCTAGGTCAGGAAGGGTGAATTCTAAGCTGAGCAGAATGATAGAATGGCATCTGCTGGCCCCAGCTGCGACATCTGGGGGTGGGCCGGGTCTATCCCAGTACTTTTCGATCCCCTTATAGAGCTTATAAACCTGAGGGTGGTGGTAATGCCACTATTTACACTCTAAGGATCACTCTACTTTAAAATTCAAGAGATGATACGAGTTGTTTCACAGTGAGCAGGTCTGTATAGACTGCTCCCAAAGTCCAGAGAAGCTGAGAGGCTGAAGAAAGAAGCTGACAAATCCTATTTCTTTTTTTTTTTTTTGAGATGGAGTCTCTGTCGCCAGGCTGGGGTGCACTAGTGTGATTTTAGCTCACCACAGCCTCCGCCTCCCCGGTTCAAGCGATTTCCCCGCCTCAGCCTCCCAAGTAGCTGGGACTATAGGCACGCGCCACCATGCCCTGCTAATTTTTGTATTTTTAGTAGCGATGAGGTTTCATCAGGTTGGCCAGGATGGTCTCGATCTCTTAACCTTGTGATCCACCCACCTCAACCTCCCATAGTGCTGGGATTACAGGCATGAGCCACCATGCCTGGCCATCCTATTTCTTAGAAAGAAACATTTACCAGCCTGGTCAACATGGTGAAACCCTGTCTGTATTAAAAATACAAAATTAGCCAGGAATGATGGCACGCACCTGTAATCCCAGCTATTTGGGAAGCTGAGAACAGGAGAATGGCTTGAACCTGAGAAGGGGAGGTTGCCTCCCCATCCCAGGTTCAGATTGTGAGCTCAGATTGTGCCACTGCTCTCCAGCCTGGGAGACAGAGTGAGGGAAAAAAGAGAGAGGAGAGAAGGAAGAGAGAGAGGGAGGAAGGAAGGAGAGAAGGAAGGAAGAAAGAAAGAAAGAAAAAGAACAGTTTTTACAGTTTTTAGTAGAGATGAGTTCTTGTTATGTTGCCGAGGCTGTTCTCGAGCTCCTGGGCTCAAGCGATCTTGCCACCTCAGCCTCCCAAAGTCCTTGGCTTATAGGCACTAGCCACCATGCCCAGTCAAATATTTCTAACAGATATTTATTAATATCCAAGTTCATTGTTATTTTGGCATCCTATAATTCCCCTCGGAGAATACGGATGGGAAGCGTGAGGTTAAGTCAAGTATACTTTCCAGCTAAGAGAAAAGACTATGTTAATGGTTACAGTACCTTTCTATGTGATCCAGAAAACCCTAAATTGAGCGAGGCGATTCATTATTGCTCCCATTTTCACCAAGGAGGTAATTGGGATGCGGAGAAGGTCAACGGCTTTTCCAAGGTCATTAGGCCAGTAAGTGTAAGCACCAATCCTTGTGACACTCAGCTCAGTGAGCCACAGTCCGCTGACTTTCACAGTGAAACTTAAGCCAACGGGAGCATGTCTTCCAGGCTGGAGTTAAGACAATTTTCTTCTAGACCTTTAATAAAGCCATTTGTTTGTTTTAGAGCCACGTGTAGCTTTTTCCTCTTCTCTGCCTGCTGCTTGCCTCTTAGCAAGAAAAGGACACCAACTCAGTTATTCAGCTGGTCTTTGAGATTCTGGGCATCAAATAGAATCCCTCTCTGAGGTCAGTCCAAATGATTATTTGAGGGACTCAATTTCCTTTAGAGAAAGCACATTGTCAGTTCAATCTGCTGTGGAATTTGTAGTATTAATGAATTGAAGTATGCTTTAGGGATTTCTCCCAGATGCTTATTTTAATTTAAGCTCTAGGGGTTTAACTTTTTCAAAATACTCAATTTTGTTCATTATGAAAACTAATAACTGGCTTATTTCACTGCTAATTTGGGTACGAAGGTTAATTATCTATAGTGGAGCAGTCTCGAGCTAATCTGAAGTCTACCTGAACAGGGCACTGTGGCTAATTGATTCCCCTATGCACTGAGAAATGAGTATTTCTTTGTGGGGGAGAAAAGCTTCACTTGATGTCGATTCTTTTTGTCTCTGCTCTTTGTAAAAGGATCTGTGAGTCTCCAAGATGGCAGGCAATCTTTCCGTTTTTTAGGGTGTTGTGGAATCCATTCAGATATCTCAAAGAGAGCGTTCTACTCAGTTCTATATCTTCCCGTACTCCCATAATAGGCAATGCGAATATCTATTTTAAATGATGGCCAGACGCATCAGCTCACACCTGTAATCCCAGCACTTTGGGAGGCAGAGGCAAGTGGATCACCTGAGGTCAGGAGTTTGAAACCAGCCTGCCCAATATGGTGAAAACCCCATCTCTACTAAAAATACAAAAATTGGCTTGCATATTGGCACGTGCCTGTAGTCCCAGCTACTCAGGAGGCCGAGGCAGGAGAATCACTTGAACCAGGGAGGCTGAGGTTGCAATGAGCGGAGATCGTGCCACTGCACTCCAGCCTGGGCCACAGAGTGAGACTCTGTCTCAAAAAAGAAAGAAAGAAAGAAACATAAATAAATTATGATAGCATGACTGCAATCCAAATAGAACGCCTTGCCTTCTCACATACACAGACAACAATCTCAACAGCAACAATAGTCATGCATTATTCTTTACAGTTTCAAAGGGGCAAAAGATTTCACAGCATTTCCAACATCTTCTTAAAAATCGTATTAAGTACTTTATTCCACGACTTCCTAGATGAAGAACTTGAGGTCCAGAGAGATCCAGATATCCACAGCAAGCAGGTGTGAAGAGTGGGAACTGAATACAGGTTTCCTGCTTCCTAATTCTTCACTCTTTCCATTTTACCTCACCACCTCTGTTATCTGTAATGTATTCCAAAAGCCATGTTACTTATAGAGTTATCTACTATATCAGGCACAGGGCTATATAATTCTGTTTCATGTACTCTAAGAAATCCAGTTTTAGGCTCTGCAAGGTGACTCATGCCTATAATCCCAGCTCTTTGGGAGGTCAAGGAGGAAGGATCACTTGAGGCTCAGAGTTTGAGACCAGCCTGGGCAACATAGCCAGACTCCATCTCTACAAAATAATTTTTTTTTCATTAGCCAGGCGTGGTAGTGCATGCCGATAGTCCCAGCTACTTAGAATGCCGAGGCAGGAGGATTGCTTGATCCCAGAAGGTCAAACTATAATTGTGCCACTGAACTCCAGCCTGGGCACCAGAGTGAGACCTTATCTCTACAAAAGAGGAAGGAAGGAAGGAAGGAGGAAAAAAGGGAAAAAGGGAGGATGGAGGAAAAGAAGGATGGAAGGAAGGGAAGGGAAAGGAGAGGGGAAGGGAAGAGAAGGGGAAAGAATGGAAGGAAGGAAAGAGGGAAGAACGGAAAGAGGGAGAGAGGGAAGAAAGGGAGGGAGGGAAGGAAGGGAGGAAAGAAGGGAGAGGGAGGGAGGAAGGACTTCAATTTTGCCTCTAGGAAGTAAGATGAATTAACGCTGACTACAGGATCCTAGAGGCACATTTTATCATTTGAGGATACCTTTTTTTTTTTTTTTTCTTTTTTGCCTATAAGGTCCACCCTTTCTCCCCCTGCCGGCGCTGTTCTTCGGATAGCAGGCGTGGTGTCTGGACCTAAGTGATGCTCCCATTCCTCTCAAGGAACTACTAAAGCCAGATTTGGCTGTGTAGTTCCTTTCCGCACATCAGACTTTGGAGCTCTCTTTCCCAGTCCACCCCTGATTTATTTAAAAATTACTTTCTAGACCAACTTGAAGCCGCTCAAAATTAATTTAAACTCCCCCAAAACTGAATTTGTCAATGTCCACCATTGTAATTTGTTACCTTGCATTATAACCTACTACAGAACCGTGGCGATGTCAGAACTCCAATGATGTAGTGTGGTCTCCATGTACAATATATCATAAGAGTGGTTTCAGCATGGATGATCGATGGAGTAAGCCTGGGAAGAATTTAAAAAGAGACCGAAATTTCTAAGATTTTTAAAAAATTCCCTTTAAGTGGTTGAAACCGTCACCCCCAAGAGATTACTGAAAGTCTAAGTCATTTTTCCTCCTTCTTGCTCTGCCTCACACAGAGGTCTGTAAACGCAACGAACCCAGCATGTTGGCAGAAGTGCTGAGGTGCAATCTGCTTTTGCTGTGGCCTTGTAGCTTTGACCATGACATTGCCCTGTCCATTGGGAAAGAGGAAATGAATCTGCTTTTGTGTAAAGGTGTCACCAATTAGGCACTATCATGTTCCACTCATCACTTTGGCGGGCTTCAGAGCATCGGGTCCTTGAAAAGGACATTTCTGGAATGTCCCCGAGAAAGGGGAAAGAACTCGCTTCCAGTCTGCACACTGTGACCTGGGCTTCCCTTTGAGGTCAATGACTCCCAGGCAACCGGCTGGGTTTCACCTATCAATACCAGGCTGAGGCTCTGCAATCATTGAGAATAACCGGAATACTCTGGAAAAATAATAAAATGTCTTTTACTTATAAGTGAGATAAAACACTTTTTATTTTATTTTATTTTTATTTTTATTTAATTTTATTTTAATTGTTTTATTATTACTTTTTTTTAGCAACAAGTTTTCACTCTGTTTCCCATGGCTCACTGCAGTATCCACCTCTTGGGCTCAAGCAATTCCCCTACGTGAGCCTCCCAGGTAGCTGGGGCCGCAGGCATGCACCACCACACTTGGCTAATTTTTGTATTTTTTGTAGACGGTGTCTCGCCTTGTTGCCCAGGCTGGTGTTGAATTCCTGAGTGCAAGAGATCCACCCACCTCGGCCGCCCAAAGTGCTGGGATGACAGCTGAGCAGCACTGCACTCGGCCAACATCTGTACCATTTTCGTTGTTTGTTTGAGATGGAGTCTCACTCTGTCGCCAGGCTGGAGTGCAGTGGCATGATCTCGGCTCACTGTAACCTCTGCCTCAGACTCTCCAGTAGCTGGGACTACAGGTACGTGCCATCACGCCCTGCTAATTTTTGTATTTTTAGCAGCAACTGGGCTTCACTATACTGGCCAGGCTGGTCTGGAACTCCTGATCTCATAATCCACCCACCTCAGCCTCCCAAAGTGCTGCGATGACAGGGGTGAGCCACCGTGCCCAGCCACAGCTGTACATTTTGTCCATTCTACTTTCTTTCTTGAGAGAAAGGAAAAGGGAGCATTGCAACCATCGCATTGAGAATTGTAGGTACCCCTTTGGGATTGAAATTTATACTAATGTGCAAATGACTTGTATAAGACCTTGATGGAATCTATTAAATTTGGCCTAGTACTGCTTCCTTACATATTTTAAGTTCAGCTTAGAGCTTTCTCTATCCATACTGAACTGTGACCTAGCTGGATGTGTAAGTGGACTATAATCTACTCTTGTGCCAATTACCAAGTTTTGGCAAATGAAAGGCAGGCAACTGTTGAAATCATGTTCAACTAAGGTGTGTTAGTCATGGTTCTCTAGAGGGACAGAACTAATAAGAGCCCCACAGAGACTCACCACACACACACACACACACACACACACACACACACACACACACATATATATGTATACATACGTGTATATACACACATATATATATATACGTGTATATACACATATATACATATGTATATATGTGTATATACACGTATATATATGGGAGTTTGTTAAGGAATATTAACTCACACGATCACAAGGTCCCACAATAGGCTGTGTGCAAGTTGAGGAGCAAGGAAGCCAGTCTGAGTCCCAAAGCTGAGGAACTTGGAGTCTGATGTTGGAGAGGGCAGGAAGCATCCAGCACGGGAGTAACATGTAGGCTGGCAGGCTAAGCCAGTCTAATCTCTCCACATTCTTCTGCCTGCTTTTACGCTGGACGCGCTGGCTGCCCGCTGATTCGATGGTGCCCACCAGGTTGAGGGTGGGTCTGCCTTCCCAGTCCACTGACTCAAATGTTCATCTCCTTTGGCAACACCCTCACAGACACACCCAGGAGCAATACTCTGCATCCTTCAATCCAATCAAGTTGACACTCAGTATTCACCATCACGTAAGGCAAATGCTGAGCTGTAATAATCTGGCTATTTCTGTACCTCACTTCCATTTTCTATACATCATTTCCTTTCTCTGTCCATAAACCTTCCACCACGTGGCTGCACTGGAGCTTCTCACAGAGCCTCCCTCTGCACTGGAACCTCCTCTGGCTTGAGGGCTGCCGGATTCACGGATCATTCTTTGCTCTATTACACTCTGTTAAATGTAATTTGCCTAAGGTTTCTCGTTTAACAAATCGAATGTTGGAGCAGAGGTCTCCCCAAGATCTGGGAAGGATTGGAATATAGCCAAGGTCACTGAGGATAACTGTTTCAATGTCAGAATTTACTGCGAAAATTAACTTTTTCTTTGCTCCTTTCTTTGTCATGATGTTTCTCCCAAAGAACAACACGTGCATGCACACACATACACATACATACGTGATACAAGCATAGCTCAGAGCAAGCCCAGAAACCTGCACAGGGGTGTGGCAACGACTGGATTCTGTCCTCATGCCAGGCTTCTGGTCATGGGCAAAAAGGAGGGCAGGCCGGGCGTGGTGGTGCACACTTGTAATCCCAACACTTTGGGAGGCCGAGGTGGGCGGATCACCTGGGGTTGGGAGTTCGAGACCAGCCTGACCAACGTGGAGAACCATCTCTACTAAAAATACAACATAGAAACCTGTCTCTACTAAAAATACAAAATTAGCCAGGCGCGATGGCACATGCCTGTAATCCCAGCTACTTGAGAGGCTGAGGCAGGAGAATCACTTGAACTCGGGAGGCGGAGGTTGCAGTGAGCTGAGATCGCACCATTGCCCTCCAGCCTGGACAATAAAAGTGAAAGTTCGTCTCAAAAGCAAAAAGGGGACAATGGCAGATGCATGTGGATCCTTCTACTATGTAGATCAGCAGCTGTGGTCCTCACTCTCAGACAGCCATGGCTTTCAAACAGACAAACACTCCCTAGGGCTGGGGATGGGGCCGGGATTAGACGCAGCTGTGGGCTGCCCCAGAAAACGCTGCTCTGGAACCAGCCATGGCCTTGCTGGGATCTAGGATCCAGTGTGTTATCGGTGTGTTTGGCTTATCAGCAATGACCCCAAACCTGCTCACGTCACTGGTTCCCCTTAGATTTAGCAGCTCTTATGGTTGTACTTGAACCTAAGCTCTGTTACAGGCAGTGACACAGTGTGAGAAGGCAGATTATCAGCAGATCCAGGGCACAACCTTGGGAAATGACATGGCCTGTGTGACCTGGCGCTGGTCACTCACGGTTCCTCCTCCAGCTCAGCACAGTATCTGACTTATACAGGTGTTTAATAAAGAACCGATCTCCTGTTCACCGAATCCAAAAGTCCGGCTGTCTAATACATCTTACGGCTTGACTGTATCTAAGCTTCGTTATAAAGACTTGCTTTATTCTTACTGTTTCTAAACCAATGACAGTATCATGGCCCCACAGAGACTCACCCAAGGAAAGAGGCGATAATTTCATTCTTGCTGAAGACATGCTATATTAATGCAGATGATGAATACACTTTACCTGAGCAAACCCACTTGAATTAATCACAGCTGTTCTGTTTCTCAGCATCTATTATGCAATTTTCTCTTGCCGTAGGCTCCTTTAAAATATGGAAATACCGAGCGAAAGCACTGGGGGGAAATATCATTTAATGAAGAATCAAAATTTAATCTAAAACATGGAAAAGAACGTAAAAGACCCAGGCTTCCAGAGCCAGACATGGTATTTCCACAGGTTAAGAAGATTTTTAAAGTCAAGAAATTAAAATCCACCACATGATTAATGCTCCTGCTAATTAAACTAAATCGAATTTTATCATGATCAGACCTCTAGTCTGCTTTCTCATATGCATGCCACATTCTAAAACCGAGTTATATTTTTATCCATTTCTTCCAAATTACAACATTGTGTGTGTAGAAACAGCATCATCACAGAAATAAAAAACAAAAAACAAAAACAAACAAAAAGGAAACAGCATCATCACATACCTTGGTATTTACCAAAACGGGGCCAAATTCCACTAGTTTGACTTGTCAAAGTCATACACGCTCTAGTGGAAATAAAATGTGGAATCTGAAAAGTAAACCCACCCCCTCTCCTGTGAGCTATTGGCTTTGATTTGTCTACATTTCCAAAGTCACATGGAGAAAGGGAAGTACAGGGAGTGAAGGATAAGGAGGCTTCCCCTCAGGGTAAGACCCTGTGTATTCTCTGAACAGAGTTTTGTTCTTGAGTGCACAATGCCATTCTTGAATGTATTGCTAGGGGGTTTATTTGTTTATTTATTTATTTATTTATTTATTTATTTATTCGAGACAGAGTCTCGCTCTGTTGCCAGGCTGGAGTTCAGTGGTGCGATCTCAGCTCACTGCAACCTCCGCCTTCCTGGTTCAAGCGATTCTCCTGCCTCAGCCTCCCAAGTAGCTGGGATTGTAGGCATGCGCCACCATGCCCAGCTGATGTTTGTATGTTTAGTAGAGATGGAGTTTCACCATGTTGGCCAGGATGGTCTGGATCTCCTGACGACATGATCTGCCCCTCTCAGCCTCCCAAAGTGCGGGGATTACAGGTGTGAGCCACCGCACCTGGCCGGGTTTTTATTTTTAATTTATGTATTTATTTTTTGAGACAGGGTTTCATTCTGTCACCCAGGCTGGAGTGCAGTGGTGCGATCATAGCTCACTGCAGCCTCGACCTCATGCGCTCAAGTGATCCTCCCTCCTTGGCCTCCCAAGTAGCTGAGATGATAGGCACATGCCTGGTGTGGGTTTTAAAGAGAAATCGCTTTCCCTCTCCGTCTCTGAACACAAATGGGTGAATAACTATTCTGAAGAGCTCCAGGGATGGGAGAGAGGCTCAAAGGAAGGGAAGAGAGGGGAAAAACTCTGGTTATGGAAAATGCAGCCAGTTGTATCTTCAATCTGATCTTCTTCCACAAGCAGATACTTGTACCATAGTATCCACCTGCCGCTGCCTGAGCTGCCTGATGTTAAGGAAGAGGTGATAATGTGGAGCTGGGGATAAAGAGAATATCATCCATAGTTCTCCTACCCATATTTCTTTTACCATTTGTTGCTTCTGAATTTATTTAAATGGCCAGGCATCCCAGTATTTGGGGAGACTGGGGTGGGAGGATCTCTTGAGGCCAGGGGTTCAAGACCAGCCTGGGCAACATAGTGGCATATATAACTCCCATCTATACAAAAAATTAAAAACTTAGCGGCATATGGTGGTGCACACCTGTAGTCCAGGCTACTCAGGAGGCTGAGATGAGAGAATGGCTTGATCTCAGGAGTTTGAGGCTGGAGTAAGCTATGATTGCACCACTGCACCCCAGCCTGGGTGATGGAGTCAGACCCTGTCTCTGTAAAATTGAAAAAAAAAAAAAAAAAGTCCTCTAAACAGGGAAAAGAGAGCAAGGCTAAGGGATAGGAAACATCCTCCGAGGTTGGTGAGTTCCACGAAAAGGCTTTGCAACCTGCTTCCCTTGGCTAAGTCCTAGAAATAGAGGAAGGAGGAGCAAAAGAAAGTCAACAGGTAGATTTGGGGAGTCAGAGATCAGAGAACCCTGAGTTTCCTCATGCTAGGAAGAGCCCAGAAAGGCAGCAAAACCCTAGCAAACAAAAGATCTCAAGATATATCAAGCCCATGGGTTTTCCCACCTCTCAGGGCATCTGAGGTGAAGAGTACTTTTCCTGGGTGTCCAACAGGAGCACAGACTCAGCAGAAAATTCCAGGAGAGATGAAAGGGCTGGGCAGAAAAGAGTTAACAGAACAGGCCTGAGACTTGTCCTTAGAGAGATTTCTTTGCAAGACTGGCCTTTGGCTGGCATCTGGGGACTTGGATTTTGGAAGAATTTCTCCAACTAAGAAGACTGACTCAGGTGCCTAATTGGTTTGAACAAACAATGTGACGTATGTTGAGTGCCTGCTTTGCTTACGGGAGCCTTTGCTGAACAGAGGGTGCCTATGTGATGAACCCCCAGTAAAAACCTTGGACACTGAGTCTCTAATGAGACTCCTTGATAGACAATGTTTGTCACATGTTGTCACACTCTTTGCTGGAAGAACTAAGCACATCCTAAGTGACTCCACTGAGAGAGGACTCTTGGAAGTTCGAACCTGCTTTTCTTGGACTTTGCCCCATACGCTTTTTCCCTTTGATGATTTTGTTGTGTATTCTTTTACTGCAATAAATCACAGGCACAGGCTGGGCGCGGTGGCCCACGCCTGTAATCTCAGCAATCTGGGAGGCTGAGGTGGGCGGATCACCTGAGGTCAGGAGTTTGAGACCAGCCTGGCCAACATGGTGAAACCCTGTGTTTACTAAAAATACCAAAATTGGCTGGGCGTTGTAATGGTGGGCACCTGTAATCCCAGCTACTCAGAAGGCTGAGGTCAGGAGAATCGCTTGAACCTGGGAGATGGAGGTTGCGGTGAGCTGAGATCACGCCACTGCACTCTAGCCTGGGCGACTCTGTCTCAGAATAAATAAATAAACAAATAAACAAACAAGACATAAGGACAAGCGCAGGATGAAATCTGCAAATTCTCCTGGTGACTACTCCGACCTGGGGCTGATCTTGGGATCCTCAACACAGGGGCTATCCATTGGATCAGAAAGATACAACACAGAGAAACTTACAGAGACCAGATGTCAAAGTCCAGACAGTTAGAGAGATGCTCTGAACACACAGGAACACCTACCACCAGGACTGGCATCAGAACGGACTGCGAGGGCCAGGCATCGGCCGGGATAACATCCATGCCACTTGGCAGAATGCAGGTTTGTGAGAGAGATCAAGTTTATTTTATTTTATTTATTTTTATCATTTTGAGATGGAGGTTTGCTCTTGTTGCCCAGGCTGGAGTGCAAATGGCAGCATCTCGGCTCACTGCAGCCTCCGCCTCCCAGGTTCAAGTGATTCTCCTGCCTCAGCCCCCCAAGTAGCTGGGACCACAGGTGCCCACCACCCCGCCTGGATAATTGTTTGTATTTTTAGTATAGATAGGGTTTCACCAAGTTGGCCAGGCTCGTCTCGAACTCCTGGCCTCAGGTGATTTGCCCACCTTAGCCTCCCAAAGTGCTGGAATTACAGGCGTGAGTCGTCGACCCAGCCAAAATTAAGTTTAATTTTGGAAAAGTAAGTTACATTTCTATAACTCTTGTGCTTGTTCTTGCTACCTTCAACTTCTCCAAGGAGAAAATGTAGATCCCAGAGGGTTAAGGGGAGGCAGTAACATGGAAGTGTAGCTTGCCCCGTCGAGCTAACGTGTCTCCTTGTACTGTTCAAGAGTATGGAGTCTTAGTTCCCATAGCTTTAGACTGTGCCCTTGACAACTGTTGAGTCTGCCTGTGTCTCCACGAGCCTCTATCCATTCCTCGTAATGTTCCCTCCACTTCTATTCTCCCCTGTCCTGGTGTCTTTATAACTCATCCCTGCCGGCACACTGTCCAGTTAAACTGTTCTAAAAAGTGAGTCAGTCCCACCTGTCTGTTACAGCCAGTACCTCTTTACAGCCTTGGATCAGAAACAGACATGGTGACTGCCTTGTCTTCCAAGTGGCCCTGTGCTTGGTAGAGAGGAAGGATAGAGCTGGAGGGGACTGGAGAGGAGGAAAAACTGGGAGATAACTTGGTTCTACCTATATGTTCCTTTTTTTTTTCCTTTTGAGACAAATTCTCGCTCTGTCTCACAGGCTGGAGTGGTGCAATGGCTCGATCTCGGCTCACTGCAACCTCCGTGTCCTGGGTTCAAGAGATTCTCCTGAGTAGCTGGGACTATGGTGTGTGCCACCACGCCCGGCTAATTTTTTTGTGTTTTTAGTAGAGACGGGGTTTCACCATGTTAGCCAGGATGGCCTTGATCTCCAGATCTCGTGATCTGCCCACCTCTGCCTCCCAGATGTGTTTCTTTATTATTTGCATGCACATCATGTGGGCAGAGGGAGGCGTCTTGCTCTCCAAGGATTAAGAACCTGCCAATGCCCATTATCAGGTCTGTATGTGAGATCCAGAACCTCCCAGCTCACTCAGCTTTGGTCTAATGCTTAAAGAGCTTTTCCTGAACGTAAATCCTTGGGTACTTTACAAAGCAGCCTTCCGGTATCTCAGAACCTGGAAAGGCAGGCCTAAAAGCCCTGGTCTTCCCCGCCCCCTTATCTCCCATGTACCCTGGAAAAGAGACTCAGGGAAGGAAGGTTGTTCCACCACATAATTTGTAAAAAGTGGGTTCCTGGCCTGAAGCGGTGGCTTACGCCTGTAATCCCAACACTTTGGGAGGCTGAGATGGGCAGATCATGAGATCAGAAGTTCGAGACCAGCCCGGCCAGCATGGTGAAACCCTGTCTCTATTACAAATACAAAATTAACCAGTCATGGTGGTGTGTGCCTGTAATCCCAGCTACTTGGGAGGCTGAGGCAGGAGAATTGTTTGACCCAGGGAGGCGGAGATTGCATTGAGCCGAGATTACACCATTGCACTCCAGCCTGGGCAACGGAGAGAGACTCCGTCTCAAATCATATTATTATTAATAATAATAATAAGAAGAAGAAGAAGAAGAAAGAAGAAACAAGAAAAAGTTTTAAATGTATAAATCAACAGATCGTTTTATAGTTCTCAACTCTGATGAAATTTTAAATGCTGAAACTTAAGAATGCCAAACATTCTCTCCTATCTTTCACAATTAGCACATCAAATTTTCAACCTAGTGCCCCTCATTTGCCCCTAGAGATATGCTGTGGGGGGATACAGGAGACAGGAGTTCCCTTTTCCTTCCTTCCCTCCCTCCCTTCCTCCTTCCTTCCTCCTTCCTTCCTTCTTTCTTTCCTTCCTTCTTTCCTTTCTTTTCTTTCTCTCTCTCTCTCTTCCTTTCCTTTCTTATTGTTCTTTTATTTTTTGATACAGGGTCTCCCTCCCTCCCTCCCTTCCTCTTTCTTTTTTTCCTCTTTCTTTTGTTGTTGTGTTTTGCTTCTGGATACGGGGTCTCTGCTCTGTCGCCCAGGCTGGAGTGCCGTGGTATAAGCGTAGTTCATTTCAGGGCCGAATTCCTGGACTCAAGAGATGCTGTCACCTCAGCCTCCCAAGTAGCTGGGACCACAGATGCGTGCCACCATGCCCAGCTAACTTTTTATTTTTCGTAGGAACAGGGTCTCACTATGTTGCCCAGGCTGCTCTTGAACTCCTGGCCTCAAGCAATCCTCCTGCCTTGGACTTCCAAAGTGCTGGAATTACAGGTGTGAGCCACCACACCTGGCCCAGGCATGGGAGTTCTTGATGTCAGCCTCAAAGATGGTACTTTGAACATTCCTAATTTCTCCTTAATAACACACAATAGGTCTATTATTCATGAACATATCTAAACCTTTTCTTGAAGTTCTTCATATTGTCAACCTCTAAGGTAGTCCTGTTATCCAAAAGAGGATTAAGTTTGCAGGTAGTTTTGACCTTTGTATAAAGTCTTGGAACAAGTAATTCCATTGTGAGTCTCTCTCAGAGTCCAATAGTGTTTCAAAGTGGCCAGGCGAGGTGGTTCACTCCTGTAATCCCAGCACTTGGGGAGGCCAAAGCAAGCAGATCACCTGAGTTCGGGAGTTCAAGACCAGCCTGACCAACATGGAGAAACCCCATCTCTACTTAAAAAAAAAAAAGCCAGATGTGGTGGCACCTGCCTGTAATCCCAGCTTCTCGGGAGGCTGAGGCAGAGAATCACTTGAACCCGGGGGGCAGAGGTTGCCGTGAGCTGCAATCATGCCATTGCACTCCAGCCTGGATGACAAGAGTAAAACTCCATCTCAAAAAAAAATGAGAGGCCTATTGTTAAACCATAACTGGAATCTACTTTTTCCATTGTTAACAACCTTCCATGCCTGCTTTTCTCCATTCTTTAAGAGCAGCTTCTTCATCATTTGCCATCTCTAATCTTCATCCACCTACTCCAATAGAATGTCTAACACCAAAGACACTAAAATGCAGTACTGGAAAAAGCATGATTCCTTTCTATTTTGTCTCAGTGGAGTAGCCATGGAACCTGATTTGATATTTCAGTTTAATTGCAATGAGAGTGCTGTCCCCCACAAAGGCTTCATTCATCTCCACAAGGGCCTCCACACTCTATTTTGTCTGAACTTTCTTCATTTTACTCTTTAGTGTTAACAAGGCACTTTTAGTTTCTGTTCCTTTGAATGTTTTATTTTAATTACCAGATGAACGTTTTTGTACATGAAAGGAAACAGGAAACCAGGCTGAAAACTTCCTTTCTTCCAGTAGCATCAGATGGGATGAGCTTTTCCGTGAAATACAGCATAATGGGTTGCGTTTGATGTGAACAGAGTGTGTGGCTTTTAAGAGAGTAATATTCTAATAATAAGGACAAATTGTAGACAGAGGTCCACGTTTTCCAAACTGCTCTTCTGGTCGCGATCTCACCCTGTGAAAAATGAGGGTCAATAGAATTATAGGTGCTTTGTAGATTCAAGAACAAGCTAAGTGCCCGGGGACATTCACAGACAGCCCCATTCTCCGGCTGTGATGCCATGATGCCATCCAATCAGGCCAGTCTGACGTCTAAAAGGTGTTCATACCAAACTTGATCTCAAGGGTCAAAACCACTTGAATTCACACTCATGCACACATGCACATGTACACGCATGCATGTGCGCATGCGCGCGCGCACACACACACAAGTGCACGTAAAATGGGTGAAATCCAAGTAAGTCCTGTGGATTATTCTAAATCCACAATGACAGAATAAAAATCAACCCAAGCAAGAGAATGCCAGGGCCTGGATTCTTCCCATGGCAGTTTCCTGGTTGTGCTATAGTACTGTAGTCATTCAAGCTATTACTATTGGGGAAAAAGGCGAATCTATAATTTTTTTTCTTTTTTGAGATGAGGTCTTGCTCTATCACCCAGGTTAGAGTGCAGTGACGCCATCTCAGCTCACTGCAACCTCCGCCTCATGGAATCAAGTGACTCTCCTGCCTCAGCCTCCCGAGGAACTGGGATTACAGGTGCCCGCCACCATGCCTGGCTAATTTTTGTATTTTTTTTTTTTTAGTAGAGATGGGGTTTCACTATGTTGGCCAGGCTGATCTTGAACTCCTGACCTCGGCCTTCTACCTATAGTTACTTCAAAATAACAAGTTCAGAAAACTCGATTTTAGTTAAATTTATGTCCTTTATTTTTTGAAAGAATGTCTAAATTTGCTTTTACAAAATAAAACAATCATCAGTTACACACACACACACACACACACACACACACACGACACATTGCTTCTCTACATGAGGAAAGTAATGGCATACTTTTGTCTTATTTTATATTATTTTTTAGTGATGACTTATAAAGTTATTACCGCAATGAATTCCCAGAATAAAATAAAATGACAAATTATTTCAAAGGATTGGGGCAAGAGTGACATTTCACATAAAATTTAACGGGGCTAAGCATAAAGCATACACGTAGATTTTAGCGATTGAAACCACACATGATTCATTTCATGAGGTGGTCACATAAAGCTTATACAGAACAAAACTCATCGAAAGCAAAAGGTGTCATGGCCTGTTTACATCCACATCAGCAAGACAATATCCATAATATTACCGTCTTCAAAGTGGAGCACCGTAGTTTAAGAGGGGCATCCATTAACAAAAGTTGAAGCCAAGGAGAATGACAAGATTTCTCATCATGAAGAAATAGCGAGGAAATACTTAATCAGGACCTGGGCGCAGTGGCTCCTGCCTGTAATCTCAGCACTTTGGGAGGCCAAAGCAGGAAGACTGCTTGAGGCCAGAAGTTTCAGACTAGCCTGGCCAACATAGCAAGATCCCTATCTGTACCCAAAATTTTTTAAATTGCCAGGTGTGGTGGTACATACCTGTAGTCCCCGCTACTTGGGAGGCTGAGGCAGAAAGATCCCTTGAGCCTAGGAGTTCGAGGCTACGTGGGTTATCACAGCATCACTACACAGCCAGCCTGGGCAATGGAGAGAGAACCTGTCATTATAGAAAAAACATGAATCTGGAGAAATAGAAAATGGGGCTTGGGAGCTGTCTTCTCATTTTCAAGGGTTATCATGAGGAAGCAAGATTAAATCAATCTACAGAAATTAAAGCTAAGCTCAGTGATGAGAATTAGGGAATGGACCATTTGAGTCCATATAAGGAAGACTGAGAGTCTCATTAAGACTTGTCAGATTCAGCTATGTCCCCACATGGCCTTCTATGTGGTTGGAAGTCCTACCATTTATGTCACTCCTTCAGGAGAGGGTAGCTTTGCCAGGAGGTTCTTATTAGGGGGTCACCTGGAAAGGATAACCCCTCAAATCATTCATTCCAACTCACACATTTGCAGATTAATTTCAGAAGCCAGCTGCCACCTAGGAGAGCAGAGAGAATGTTTCTAAAAGAATGTGACACCACACAACCATACAGCTCAGATGAGCCTGCAAAGACAGCTGTGTTAGGGGAGACGGGTCAGGAGGAAAACACGTTGAACAAGAAGGACCTGCTGAAGGTTCTTCCTCCAAAATCCCATTTGCAAACAAGAGCAGCTTCTAGCACATACCCTTCTTTTCCAAGATGAGTGGTTCTAGAGAACCTCTTACCTTTATTTTTATTTAATTTAATAAATTTATTTATTTATTTATTTATTTGAGATGGAGTCTCGCTCTGTCGCCCAGGCTGGAGTGCAATGGCACAATCTCGGCTCACTGAAACCTCCGCCTCCCGGGTTCAAGCGATTCTCCTGCCTCAGCCTCCTGAGTAGCTGGGACTATAGGCTCGCACCACTACGCCCGGCTAATTTTTTGTACTTTTGGTAGAGACGGGGTTTCACCATGTTAGCCAGGATGGTTTCAATCTCCTGACCCTGTGATCCACCTGCCTCAGCCTCCCAAAGTGCTGGGATTAAGGCATGAGCCACCTCACCCAGCCTGAGAACCTCTTAACTTTACACACACACGCAATGAATGCACGTAATGAGGGAAATCTCAATCAGGCCTTTAGATGATCCTGGTGTCAATTTCCTGATTGCGATATTGTACTATCATCATGCAAGAGGTTATCATTGGGTGGAAGCTGGATGAAGCCTACACAGGACCTCTATTAGTTCTTGTAACTTCCAATGAATCTATAATTATTTTAAATAAGTTTCATGCTCACCTCAGTTGCACATATACTAAAATAACAAGTTTAAGGAGGCAGGTGAATCACTTGAGGTCAGGAGTTCCAGAGGGACCTGGCCAAAATGGTGAAACCCCCTGTCTACTAAAAATACAAAAAAAAAAAAAAAAAAAAAAAAAAAAAAAAAAAAAAAAAAAAAAAAATTAGCCAGGCATGGTGCCTGTAATCCCAGTTTCTCAGGAGACTGAGGCAGGAGAATTGCTTGAACCCAGGAGGCGGAGGTTGCAGTGAGCTGAGATCGCGCCATTGCACTCCAGCCTGGGCAACAGGGCAAGAGTCCATCTTAAAAAAAAAAACCAAAAAACCAGAAACCCTAATTTTAGTTGACTCTTATTTTTTTATCATTTTTATTGTTTCAGCAGCATATTTAATTTTGTTGATAATATGTATATTTGATTATGAATTACACATACACATGCCCAAAATATCCAGCACCACGACAAGTTATGAGAGAGTCCAACTCACTCCATCCATCACTCCTCCACCCTTTCCTCCTGAGAGAGCAGGCTCGAACTCACGGTCACTCCTCAGAGAGCAGGGACAGTGTGCAGAGAGAAGAAGGAAATAGGTTCAGCACAGAAGGAAGAAAAGAAAGAAAGGAAAAGGAGGGAAGAAAGCAAGAATGAAGAAAAGCCAGCAGTTGTCGTTCAGAAAGATAAACATTTTACAGCCCAGCTTGACTGTGTCAAGAACACTTGTGTTTTAATAGTATGCCTGCAAGCTTTCAAAACAAGTGTTTACCTGTCACAATAAACAGTTATGAGTGAGGAACGCAAAACAGACAGAACCCGGAGCTGGCAGGTTGCCAGCCTTGCCACGTGCTGCTCTGAGCCGAGGAGCCTGTCGTCCCGGCTGCAGCAGTCCAGTGTCTCTGTTGGCTCTGTCCCTGGAGTCCCCTATCACACATCGCTGAGCCAGCAGGGTCAGGGGAGGCCATCAGAGGGCCAAGGGGCCTGGAGAACTGGGTCCCCAGAGGACACAGAACAGTGGCTAACCAGAGGCCAGCCCACAAGAGCCAATGAGTCACCAGAGAGGGGAACCCCCAACACTTCCAGAAAGACCCTTTATGGAGCAAAAGCAGAAAGTGCCACACACATATCAGCCTTTCTCTCATTAAAGGGAGGCTGAGGCGGGAGGATTGTTTGAACCCAGGAGTTGGAGGTGGCAGTGAGTTATAATTGTGCCACTGGACTCCAGCCTGGGCATCAAAGTGAGACCCCGTCTCAAAAGAAAAAACAATCGATCAGGTGCAGTAGCTCATGCCTGTAATCTCAGCACTTCTGGAGGCTGAGGCGGGTGGATCACCTGAGGTTGGGAGGTCAAGACCAGCCTGACCAACATGGTGAAACCCCGTCTCTACTAAATATACAAAATTATCCGGGCGTGGTGGCACATGCCTATAGTCCCAGCTACTTGGGAGGCTGAGGCAGGAGAATTGCTTGAACCCAGGAAGTGGAAGTTGCAGTGAACCAAAATCGCACCATTGCACTCCAGCCTGGGTAACGAGAGCGAAACTCTGTCTCAAAAAAATAAAAATAAAAAAAGGAAAGAAAAAAAAAACCTCTGTAGGCTCATGTACAAAGTAAGTAAAAAAAATAGCAAATGCCATGCTTATATTTATTATATATTTATAATCTACTACCAGAAACTGATAGTCTCATAAAAACTTTTATGGAGTACTTTATAGTATGCAGAGAGATTTCATATCCATCTGTACCATTTAATCTGCACAGTAATCTCTTGAGATTAACTGGACAAATAGTGTCATCCTCATTTTGAGGAAAGGGTAAGTTACTTTACTTCTGAACCTCAAAACCAAACATCTAATAAACAGACAAGGATTTCAACACACAAACGTACAGTTAAAAAAACTGGGTTCTCAAACCTGGGCGGGCAGAACAAACCCTTGTCACTTGTTTAAAATATAGATTCCCAGACTGGGTGTGGTGGCTGACACCTGTAATCCCAGAACTTATGGGAGACTGAGGCAGGTAGATCACCACAGGGCAGGAGTTCAAGATCAGCCTGACCAACACATGGTGAAACCCCATTTCTACTGAAAATACAAAAATTAGTCGGATGTGGTGGCAGGCACCTGTAGTCCCAGCTACTCAGGAGGCCGAGGCATGAGAGTCACCTGAACCCGGGAGGCAGAGGTTGCAGTGAGCCAAGATTGTGCCACTGCACTCCAACCTGGGTGACAGAGTGAGATTCCATCTTAAAACAACAACAACAACAACAAAACAACCACACACACACACAGATCCCCATACCTTAACCCTAGGGACTTAGAGTCAGTAGGTATGGGGTAAGGACCCCCCTGGGGATCATTTAGGAAGCTGATTAAAGTCAGGTGATTGTTTTTTTTTTTTGTTTTTTTTTTTTTTT